>PYAF01002917.1:1631984-1668004 GCA_007407185.1 Glycine tomentella | reverse complement strand
TTAACATAATCAATCGTCTCAAATTCGAGTTATAATTATACTAATTTTATTTTATCGTCATAATAATTTCACCTTAATTCGAACAAAATTGTCTCAGTGAAAATTAATGTAATTTAGAAGAGAAAAAAACCTAATTATTGAAGAGATTAAGATTTGGATAAGAAAAATACTTATTATTTTGGCTTATTATAATTGTAGTTGTAAGAGATCAAGAAAAAAATTAATTACTAAATAAAAATAATAATAATTTTATAAAATTAATTTTATCATATGATTAATTTATTTTTATTATTTTAGTTCATATAATTAATATTGTAAAAGATATAAATGAAAAAATAATTAATATTACGTTAAAATAATAATTGAATATTTTTTTACACCATAGTTATAATAAGACAAAAAATATTACTACATATTATTTATTTGTACATTTGATTGAGTTAAAAAATGAAGATAGATACGGACATGTCAGCGATCAGACCCGTCCCAAGTTTCACTGGTGATTCGCAGGAACTATGAAAGCAACATATTCCAACTCACACCTTTGAAAGGTCTTCTTGGTTTTCTTTTGGTCTTTGTTCTCCAGCGTCGTAAATCCGCTTCACTACTCTCTCTCTCTCTCTCTCTCTTCCCACACGCGGGTATGTGAAACTGTGAAATTGTGATTAAATTATCTTCCACTTTCACACCACCTTCTTCTTCTTCTTAAGGGTTCCCATTCAATTTATATTTCTTTCACTTCACGGAAACATAAACTCTTCATCTTTCTCTGTTCCTCACAATTCACTACTCCCTAAAAATATATTCAAGGTCCCATTTTTCTCATCTGGGTCATCAACTTAATCATCCCTCTCTTGTTCTCAAACCAATTAATTGCTTTTCCCTTTGAGTTTCTCTCCACGTTGTTGTTGTTGCAACTTGATTTCATGGTTGCAAAATGAAGTGTTTCTTCTTTAAGGAGAAGAGCAAATCCTCCCCGGAACTGCACAAGAAGAAAAACCCCGCCGTGAACCGCGCCGCAAACTCCACCGGCTCAGTGTCTTCACCGAAGAGCGTGAAGGACTTGTACAGAGAGAAAGAGCACAGCTTCAGAGTTTTCACTTTGCAGGAGCTGAGAGATGCCACCAACGGTTTCAATAGGATGCTCAAGCTTGGAGAAGGGGGTTTCGGGAGTGTGTATAAAGGATCCATTACGAAATTTGATGGACAAGGTGATCCAATTCCAGTTGCTATCAAAAGGCTCAACACTCGTGGCTTCCAGGTATATACTCCGTCCGTTCCTATTTATAATAAGACATAACCAACAAATTTTTTTTTTCCATCTTATAAGACTTCATTTTTTTTTATTAATAATTTTTTTACTAAAACATCCTAAATTGTCTTTGCCTGAAGATCGAAGAACATAAATAGATTCTGATAAAGTTAAGGATAAATTTTAAAAAATATTGCTCTTGGAAAGTTAAAGATGAGTAGATTGGAATATAATTATTGACGAATTTAATTTTAAAAACTAAATTAACCAACTTTCTTAATAAACATAAATTAATCAATTGTCTTATTACCATGGACGGAGTTTTTTTCCCTCTTCAATTTCTCTTCTTTTTTGCGGTTTTAGTTGTTTGATGAAGATTTCCTGCTCCTATGATCGTTACTGTTGCTTTTGGACCCTTGTCAAGCTTATTTTTTTCGTGTAAATAGTATTTATTGTTTGTTTGTCTTCCAGTACTGTGATCTCGTGAAGGAAACATTTCATGCTTTGGGATCCATAACTGATAGTTACTTAAGTGGCTAATTTACAGTTCAGTTCAATGAGCATGAGAAATGTTGGAAGTTATTTACTATTACATTTCTGCATATGACTTAAATGATCCAGAAGCACATCAAATTCTTGGCATTGTTATTTTTCTTTGTCACTGAATTGTCAAAATATACCTGCAATCTTATGGTTGTTTTCTTTTGTTGTAAAGGGTCATAAAGAATGGCTTGCTGAGGTTCAATTTCTCGGCATTGTTAATCACCCAAATTTGGTTAAACTTTTGGGATACTGCTCCGTGGATGGAGAAAGAGGAATCCAACGGCTGTTAGTGTATGAGTTCATGCCCAACAGGAGCTTGGAGGATCACCTTTTCAACAAAAATTTGCCAACCCTGCCTTGGAAAACAAGATTGAAGATCATGCTTGGTGCTGCACAAGGATTAGCTTATCTACATGAGGGATTGGAAATTCAGGTACCTCATAGGTTCATACTTTCCAGAAGTTGAAATGAAATTGTTGCCATACATACATACATACATACATATATATATATATATATATATATATATATATATATATATATCATTAATTAGCTTTAGTGCATGCCGTTTTTTTATTTAGCATTTTCCTATGTAAACTTCAATTGTGTATTTTGAAATTTGAATACCAATTTTGGTTGGTAATCATTTCATTTTTATATTGGGAAGGTGATCTACCGAGATTTCAAATCTTCAAACGTTCTATTAGATGCGGATTTCCACCCAAAGCTCTCAGATTTTGGTCTAGCTAGAGAAGGACCACAGGGTGATCAGACTCATGTATCCACTGCGGTAAGTTCATGGCACATACATATTCTCAAGTGCTAGTTAATGTCTCTTTCATATTTTTAAGCACATGAAGATATAAGGTTAGTTGGGTGGTAAAAGGAAAAGAAGGAAGGAGGGAGAGGACGTGGGTTCGAATCCCTCCACTAACAAAAACACTAACATTTAACAACTAACATTGACCGATAAAAAAAAAAAAAAAATTTAAGCACCTAATCATACTTCACATGCATACATTACTATAATGCACCACTCCTAAAGCCAATTTCATGATTTAACAATGGCCAATCCCTTTAGTGTTGAATTTATCTACATGCTATGATCCTATCCAAGGTTTTAAATTGTGGCCGTGGTTAGAGTTTCGTTGCTTTTTTGATTTTGCGAGAAATTGTGGACAAATACAGCCCATGCAACCACAATTGCTGCCTGAGAAACCCCCATAAACCTTAATATTGTAGTCAAAATTGTGGTCACACACCGTTCTTTAAGACATTTTCCTAGCTATTCACTACAACAATTATAGAAGTTATGAACTGATGAGTTTATTTACACCAATGATTTATTCTTCTATTTTTGTATTCCAATTGTTACCAGGTAGTTGGAACACAGGGTTATGCTGCACCAGAGTACATTGAAACGGGCCACCTGAAAGTTCAGAGTGACATGTGGAGTTTTGGTGTAGTACTGTATGAGATCCTCACGGGAAGGAGGTCATTGGAAAGAAACCGTCCCACAGCAGAACAAAAGCTTCTAGATTGGGTCAAACAATACCCTGCTGACACCAGCCGATTCGTCATCATAATGGACCCTCGTCTCAGAAACCAGTATTCTCTTCCTGCAGCTCGCAAAATAGCCAAGTTGGCTGATAGTTGCTTGAAGAAGAATCCAGAAGATAGACCCTCCATGAGTCAGATAGTGGAATCCTTGAATCAAGCATTGCAATATTCAGACACTTCTCAAGACATTGCTGAATCCTCCTCCTCCTCCTCATCTCGGTCTAAATTGGTCCGAAAAAAGTAAATACTGAGTTCTTATTTTTGAAGGACTTGTGGGAAATTTAGCATTTTAAGGCATAAGTTGATGAATCATCTATGTATTTAGTATTTACCACCATTGAGGTAGTTTTCTGGTCAATATTGGAAGTCAGTTTTGAGGATTTTTCTTACTTGTTTGTTTGGCCTAGTTCAAACAAAACCAAGTCCTTTACTTTGTCAACTGTTGGCTTTTAATACAGTTTAGATGTCATTGTAGAAAATTATTCGTTACTTTTAAGTTAAATTAGTCAACTATTGGCCATTCCCATGAGGAAGAGCAGGACTAATTGAAATTGATTTTTTTTTTTTGCTACCCAAGTTAAATTAGAAAACAAAATATTTGAATAGGTGATATATTTATAATTAATAATAAATAGAAAATGTTTTGTAAGATCAAATTACAATATTTTAAAGGAAGATGAAGAAATTTTCTCTCATCTTATGTCCCTTTCAAATTTCTCGCAAAAACTAAGAAAACTACTACTGTATTCAACACAGACACACGGCATACAGTTGAAAAGTCTATTCCATTTGGATATGATAGCACCTTGTAACAGTAGGTGTAACTGGGGTTGGCATGCTGCGTGAGGATTTTCATTGTCTAACTATACCCTTTTAACTTTTTCATTAGAAAAAAATTAGAGCCTTAATCAATGAAGTTATGTCCTAATCAATTACAATATCATTATTGGGGAGCCGTGGACGTTAATGGAATAAATTATTCGCTTCTTAAAGAAAAAAAAGTACTACATACAATAGTAAATTAAATTGTGTTGAAGGGGCATACCGACTTTGACTTGGATGATTAAAGTATTGGATTATCTATATGGTTGTATAGTTCGTAGAAAATTGTTGGGGAATTAGTTAACAAATTCATTTTGAAACATGTTATTGGGCAAGTCTACAGATTGGTGTTTCGTGATACAGTTTCATTCAATTTTTAGATAAAAAGTTATTGGAATACAAATTAAATATAATATTAAATTTGAACCAAACTAAATTAATTTTTTATGATTGAGTTAAATTTGATCTTGTAATTTTTTATTTTTTAATCTTTTGTCATAATTTAAACCTATTCACTAAACTTACATAATTATTATATATGTTATATTTTTTTTAAAAATGAATTTTATTTTTATTAAATTTTGTTTAACATATTCTAGTTAAAAAATATTATTTTCACTTCTATTTAACATTAATATAAAAAGGTTATTATTAATTTTTTTAATATAATAATAATTTGTGTATCACTTGATATTTAACACTATTTTTTAACATAAATCCTTTTTTAATATACATTATAAAGCAAAGAAAACTAATAGATTATTTAATACTTATTATTAATTATCACGATAAAAATAATATAATTATAATATGTTATTTATTCGATTGGATTAGATTTTTTTATAATAAGATGCAAAAACCAAATTTAGCCAAAAAAAACATGTAATTTTTTAGATTTTTTACTTTTTGTGATTTTTGATTTTTTTTTTATCAGTTTCACAGTCTAAAAATAGTTTGGTTCCATTTTTAAGACCCCTTACAAATTATCCTCTCTCTGTTTGGTGTGAAGAGGAAAGAAAATGAAGGATTTTTTTTTTAATATAAAACAAGTTAGAAAAACACAAGTTATTTTTTATTTTTTGATTAAATAAAGGAAATGTATTCACATTTTATTCTTTCTAAATGATTATTTCATATCCAAATAATATATATGTTACAATACCCTGATGCCAACGTCATTCAAATGGAAGCATTCTTGTCATCCACACTACTATAGTGTAATGTGAATGTGAGACTTGAATTGAAATAGACCGATGGGAAGATCACATATAAGAAACATTAATGCACTTGGACTGTAAGGTGGTGGACCATGCCTCTCCTACACTTTTCCCATTTTCTTAGCTGGGTAGGCACTAGTGTGCGTGGATACAATGTCATAATTTCAAATTAAATTGAAGGGAAACTTTTGATTTGGTTTTACTATCACCTTGGTTTAAATTTTAACATTGTAGATTGGATGATACTAATTCGGATGTTGGATCTAAATACATAAAAATTTGACTTCATGAGACCAACCCAAAGTTATACTATTTTTTTTTTATAAAAAATATGTTGTATAATTTATAATTTTGACTTTTAAAATTATTTATCAATTTTCTTTTCTTTTATTATTATTTCCTGTTTCTTATTTTTTCTATTTATTTATTTATAGACTCAATTACCCAACTCAATCTAACTCTAATATAACCAAGTTGATTACTGAGAAAAAAAAAATATAACCAAGTTGATTCGGTTTGAACTGTTATTTCTTTTTTTGGAAAAATTGATCTAACCCAAACTCCCAATCAAATTAATACAGTATTAATCAACTTTAATCTAAATATCCCGCAGATCTGACCCTCGTCACTAGTTTTGAGTTTTGACTATTGGCCACATGAAATTAATAGTGCATCACAGTTACCACAAGATGCAAAAATTGAATATTTAAGATCTCACGTGTACGGGAAGATCAGGTAATGAAATAAAGAGTTTTGTCTTTGTGATTACCATAAATTAATAAATTATACTAAATCAGTAAACCTCTTGACTTGACTTTATTAGTATTATTATAAAAAAAGACTTTAATTAGTATTATGATATTTAACCCTTTCTTCTCCCAAAATTAGCCTCTCCTTACCAGTAAGGCACAATATCCATCCTATTTTATTATAGTTTAGCACTTTTATATAGCTCGTTGAATGTAAAACTTAATTTCAACCCAATCCACTTATTTTTAATAAAAGAAGGCAAAGCCCTTACATACGAATAGAACGTGAGAGAGAACACCCTATCGAATTATACCATAACTGTAAATTACACTCAGTAGGAGGAATATATTTCTTTTATGGTATGTTTGGATATAAGTTATGAGGGTTTTTGAGAATTTTTCTAACAGAAACATAAAACTTTTTTCGGTAATAAAACTCTCAAAAACACTTTTAACCTTATATTTAAACATACTACTAATCGAAGAAAATAGGTTAGTGGAGAACCAAGCCTGGAAATTTTGATTGAAGAAGTCTATGGTTAATCAACCCACGGAGCACTAGCTTGGTCAATCAACCCCTCCACTTATGCATTCTCTCCACCATAATGTAGTAACTTTGACAGCTGTCACCACTATAAAAAATATTCATTAAATATATAAAAAATGTTACTAAGGTTGCTATTGTTGATATGATTTTTATCTTAAGAAAATCAAACTAGAGGTATTATGAATAAAAATGAAATACATAATGATATTCAATGTATTGATATTATATATTACTTATTTATATTAATATTAATAATAAATAATAAGAATTTATTTGTTTCAGTATTTTCATTTTTTTAAAACAAAAAAAATCCAAACTAAACTTATTTTCTAAATAAAAAAAATTGAAAATGAAAATAAAAATATTTTCTCAAACCAAATCCTCTTAAATTTTCGATTAAACTTAATTTTGGTTCTTTGCTTTCAATATGTGAATTTAGTCCTTTCTTTGGCTTTGTGACTGACAAAAATCGTCACTTTGAATTCAAGGAGAATAATTGAATTCACATAATTTCAAAATTAGAGAACTAAATTTATCAATTTAAAAGTACAAGAACTAAAATTAAGTTTGACTTAAAATTCAGGAAAAAAAACACATTTTCCCCTTTATACTTCCTTAAAAACAATCTTATATAAGAGACAATATTGTCAGGTAACAAAAATCAAATTTTTGTGAGAATCCAGCAAATTAGGTTTTTAGACACAATGTATTGAAAAATGGTCTTTCTATTTCTTTTTTGGAATTTGGCGAAAATGAAGTTGGGCCTGACGATGTTGAAGGCCCAAGTGGAAGGATTGATTGGTGTGTTACAGAATTAGTTCCTGCACATCCTATTATTGATTGCTGCACCCCATAGTAATATTAAATGTTCCTGAGCTCAAATCCCTAGCGACTCCTCTTCCTTTTCTCCTTCTGCGTCGCCCAAGCACCTCACCCCATTAGCCATGCCGCTGCGACCGTTGAAGGTAGAGTAATCCATACAACTAACATAATTCCAGAACTGTTGACCCAGAAGAGATTTAACATAATTCTGGATTGAGTAATCCGGAGTGCATGTTAAATCTCTTCCGGATCAACAGTTCCGTTAAAAAAACTTCAACTTTTGCTCTGTTTCATTATCTGAAAAATTCCCTAATGCTGTTGCAGAGGCAGAAATAGTGTTGTCAGTTAGATGCTAACTGATTGTTGTTGCGTGGAATGTGAGTTTTTCTCTCTCTTTTGTTTTGGGCCTTTAAAGCTACATCTTTGTACTTTATGTTTTCGCTAGTTTTTGACACACTGTTCAAATTTATTTTTCCTTTGAAGACTTCAATTTCAATTTGGGGATTTTAGGTTCTACATGAAGATATTGTGGTCAATGGAAAAGTTGGGATTAGAAGGTTGACAGGGTGTGGCGTGATTATTTTGGGAATGATTGTATCATGATCCATTTGCTGGTAGCAACTGCATTATAGGCATATGATAATTTTTTTGGCAAAGTTGAGATAAAATCAATTTAACTTGCTTCTTTTGCAATTTGATTGGAATGTCTGAGTTTTTAATTTTTGATGTAAATATGATTTTTAAAACTAGGGTATAAAATTTTGCAGAGGTGACTAAAAAAGACAAGACAGAGTCCGAAAGGGAATGGAGAAGAAGATCACTTTGGTTCAGACTATTGCCACTGCTGGCGTCTTCTCTGCCATTTCATTCTGGTAATTCAATTCATTTGATTCAATTCAGTTATATCATAATTGTGATCACGTGCCTAATTCATTCATTCTCTGCTTAGGTATGGGTTCATGTTTGGCAGAGAGTCATCGCGCAAAGAACTCTCTGACCTAATCCAAGATCTCCGTCACGGTGGCGGAAACCCTCCCTCTTCCTCTTCCTCCCATTCTTGATCCAACTTTCTCTTTCTTTTTCAATTTCTTTAGCATCGTTACTTACACTATAATATTCTCTTCCAAACCCCACCCATTTCCTTTTCCCCTAACAATTTTGTAATCTGGAAGTTGAGGTTGCTTCTCAACTCTTTAGCTTGTTCAATGCAGCTTCCTTGTATTATGGTTTTGAATTATCTCTTTCAGAGAATCAGGTAAAAAAAAAAAAAAAAAAAAAAAAAAACTAATCATGAACAACTAACATTTACCGAAAAAAAAAATATATATCAGTAAGCCAAAGATTTTATTAAACCTCTTTGGCTTACTGATATATATATTTTTTTTCGGTAAATGTTAGTTGTTAATGATTAGTTTTTTTTTTTTTTTTAGTGGAAGAATCGAATCCACTATCTTTCTCTCCCTCGCTTCTCCGTTTACCACCAAGCTAATCTTCTCACTCCAGCTTAGTGATAATTTGATAGGGTTGTTTACGTAATTGTTGCTGCATGTACTCTTTTTTCTGTTGTTGGCTTTGGATTCTATCCTAATGTGGTAGGAAAAGATGCAAATTTTATCATGCAAGGTCTTCCTATGATGTGTTATGAGATGTATTATTAGTTATATTAAAAAAAATTTAAAAATTGTGTTTCTTTGTTTTCAAGAGGGTCATATATCCTCTTATCTTAAGGATACGAAATGGCTGGTGCAGTTATTATGCCTGAGATGGATTCTCTTGTGTGAGATTTTCACATGACAAGATTGTGTAATTTTTTCCCCCCTCCTTAATGCCCTATTACAATTTGTTAAAATCTAGTCGAGGGTGATAGTTGTAATTTTTCATAAGATAATGTCACGTGAAAATTCAATGCGATAGGATTTTTTCTTGGGACTAATCTGATTGTCTTCCCAAAAATGTTGATAAACCAATCATGAATTGTTTCCTGAATACTGAATAGTTAGGAAAAGGTTTTCCTCCTCCTCCTATGTTAAACTCTTGCTATTTTACTGGTTTCTTGGCATAATGTTATCTTTGTTGTGGCAAAGATTGTCGTCAGGGAATTGAATCTTAAAAAGACGACTGTAGGTAATGTTTAAACAATATTGGCTATTGGGATATTTCTTTTTGAACATTTTGGCATTTCCTTGGTTTGTACAGCTGTTACAGAATAAAATAAATGAAATTAGTGAGTTTATGTAGATGTTTTTATGGAGATTAACCAATCAAAATAGAAGTGGCAAATAGGTCATGATGTACTTAGAGTAGTAACTTACATTTTATTTTTGTCTTTTGTATACGTGCTGTAACTATATTTTGTACTTATCTCTCTTTAGCTTACCAAGTAAGCTAACTTTTCTAATATAATACTGTGGAGAACACACACTAAAGAATTTCCATTTAGTCATTTCTAGTTACATTTAAGTTTGTATCAAAGCGGGAACGATCTTGTTTTGCCTGATTATAACTAGTGCCACCGTTCGCTGTCAGTTTGCCGTTGTCGTTGGCTGTCAGCCATAACTCTGAGCTATCCCAGCAAGTCACGTGCTAAAAAAGTCTTCCACGCGCAGCTTCCCCACGACGTCTCTCTTGGAGCGTGAGATCCACGCATCGCCTTTCATCGATCAAAATCGTGCTCTGACAGTCCAGAAAGGTTCGTTGGACTTATTTGGGCCTAGATTTACTCTTAAATCTTCATTATCTCTCATCAACGTTGGTGTTTCTTCAAGTTGGGAAATTTGAAGGTTCTATTTGTGCTTATCTTCTGTCTTTGTTGCTTGTTGTGAGATGGCCTCCACAAATCCGTCTGGATCTTCCTCCTTCGTCAGTCCCACTGTTAGTTCTACTGTGGGTCCCATTGTTCCGTTTTCTGGGACACCAGTCATAACCTCAAAAGCTTTATGGTAACAAAAACTACTTGTCTTGGTCCTCTTCTATGGAACTTTGGTTCCTTGGCCAAGGACATCATGAGCACTTAGATAAGCAAGTTACTGAAATACCTGTAGAAAAAATAGAACAATGGAAACAACTTGATTTCCAGCTTTGTGTCTTACTGTGGCAGTCAGTAGAGCCAAACCTCTTAGTGACCTTAAGGTCTTTCAAAACATATTACTCCTTTTGGAAGAAGGCCTAAAAGTTTATGCCAATGATACTTAGAGATTGTATGACACAGTTGACAAATTGACCTCTCTTAAACAAATAGATCATGATATGACCTCATTTGTAGCACAGTTTCAATCTACAGTTGAAGAATTAAGAATGTTCCTGGATGCTAAGTCAGTGGAAGAAATAAGAAGAAAGCATGACAACCTATATATGGTGCTGGCCTTGTGGGCCATGAATCTAGATTTTGATCATATTTGTGATCTAGTTCTAACTAGTCAAGAAGTTCCCTCAATGGAGAGTCTTCAGCAATGGTGTCCAGTTGAGGAAGAGGAAGAATAGGAGGTTATGGAAACCGTGGATGTGGAGGACGTGGTGGTGGTAGAAATGGTCAGCTTTACTGCACACATTGTAAGATGAGGGGCCAGACTCGAGACTCCTACTATGATATAGTTGGTTGGCCTGAGAGAACAACAAATGTCTCCACATCGAAAGCACATGAGCTAAAGTTTTCTAAAGAGGAGTATCAAGAGTACCTTTGACTGAAGTCTAACAGTCAGGCTCAATCATCCTTAGGCCCAAGTACTTCGACAACTTGCATTTGTCATTCTATGGATAATCAAGATCCATGGTAATTGATTCAGGTGTTTTCAATCATATTTTTTATAATAACCTAGGTTTGATAGATAAAATAAGGAAAGAAAGGAAATTTTAAATTTTATAAAATTCTGTCGAAAAAGTCTTAGTGACGGATTTAGCGACAGAATTAGCGACGGATTTAGTGACGGAGTCTGGCGCCAGGAGCGTCACAGATGCTAGAAACTGGCGCTAGGAGTGCCAAAGTGGCGCCAAGGGCGTCAGATGCACTGGTTTTTGGCGCCATCAGCGCCAGAGTGGCGCGATTGGTGCGGCATGTCGGTCAGGACCAGTATAAAAGGTGATTCACGCGTTTTTGAAGGCCAAAACACTATTCCTCTTCTTCCTCTGGCCCAGGCAGCCATTGATGGGATTGAGGAGCTCCATAACTTCATCCCACCTCACTTAAACACCTTCTAATCACCAACAAACATGATTAGAACCCTGTATGAGCTAAATTCCAGCCTAAAATTTGAGAGAAACCCCATTTTCCTGAGATTCATCAGAGAGAGCTGAGGTGGAGAGGAGAAGAAGGCGTTTCTTGGATGCTAGAGCTGGGAGAAGGGATTCTCCGGCCTTCCTCAACGGTTTTGAGGTAAGAAACTCAGCTTTCACCGGTTAATTTGTGAGTTGGGTAATGGGGTGAATAGTAACCCATTTGTGATAGGGCTGGAATTAGGCTTAGGTTCTTTAGAAAAGTATGAGCGGGAGGTTGTCTTGAGGAATATAGAACTTTGAAACTTGAATTCTGATGAAGTTTGGTTTTGACCCTGAAAGTGGGTTGAGTAGGAAGAAGGATGAGTAAATAGAAGGTACTGAGATAGGAATGAACCTAAGTGCCTGTAGAAGGATTGTTCATGAGGCCAAATAGATGGTGAATATATATTAATATGTCTGTTTTGGCCATGATTGATAACTATTGAATTATGAACTGATGGAACATTGGATTGACTGATACAGAGTCTTAGAAAGACTCTGAGGCCATAGTCGGGCTGAGATAGATCCTGCTTAGGATCTATGAGCTACCTATGAAGGGGCTAGCCGATAACCCTAGGCTAGATGATTGAGAGGTTATGGAAAGGAATTATGTTTCCTTTCATTTCAACGGTTGAGAACCGTTGTCAGATATCTGGTATAATGAGTCTGATATTGACTGTGCTATTTGATTGCCAGAGGGCGAGACACGAGGGTGTCAACAGCATGGACCAACCAGCTAAGGGCTGAGGATAAAGCACAGTCATATCAGGTAAGCTCAGTGTTCTTTAGAGTGATTTCCCTGCTTGGGGGTCACTGTTTTATTAGTTATGTACCTCATGTTGATAATGAATACTATGTTAGTGTTCTGATTGATGATAATATTGTATGATGATGAGATGAACACTGTATTAGTGTTCTATGATTGGTGACAAACCTAACACTGTGATTGTGTTAGGAATGATAATGGCTTGCTGATATGTACATCAGATATATATATATATATATATATATATATATATATGATAATTAGTGTTAACTAAACACTAGGATAGAGGATGAGATATGCTGGGGTATAATAGAAATACCCGAGGTATTTTAATGATTGATGAACACTATGATTGTGTTCTGTGATGAATGATGGACTAACACTATGATAGTGTTAGGCGTGGCACTGATGTGCTGTGATATTGATGTTAGATTGACACTGTGAGAGTGTCATGCTTTGTATTGATTGTGTGATTAGGTGAGCATTCTCTGGCCAGAGAATAGTGGACTATGGACCCTTTGGGAATGTACTCACTCGGTGGATGATCTCCCTTGGGATAATCCATAGGCGTCTATGTAAACCCTGAGTAGACGTACCCACTCGATGGATGATCCTATTCAGGTATTGGACGGCAAGTCCTGAATAGATGTACCCACTCGGTGGATGATCCTATTCAGGTAATGTGTGTACAAGTCCTGAGTTGAGAGATTCCTCAGGCAATGTGTGTGAAAGTCCTGAGTTGAGAGATTCCTCAGGCAATATGTGTGTGTGATAATCCTGAGTGAGTGGAGAGCCCTTCTTTGGATGATCCTCCTCAGGTATTGGATAGGGTTTAGTGGAATTCTGGGGAATGGTACCTGTCGGATGAGCTTCGTAGGCAAAGACAATAAGTCCTCAGATAAGGTACCTGTCAGATGATCATCCCCAGATGTTGGACAAAGTTAAAGAGAACCTATCCATTGGATAGGTGTCCTCTCAGTAGGTATGATGTGATACAGAGATGGTGAATATACATGTTATACATGTCAGATGAGGATAATGCTCATGGAGCTTGAGAGAGTCTATTTACTAGACAGACGATCTCTCAGTACCTATGATGAGTGCACAGAACTGTTATGCGTGCACGATGCATAGTATATGTGATATGGAACTAGAGAACTGAGATGGCTAGTGTTAGGCCAAATTGCCATTATATTATATGTCCGAAAGTGAACCAGGGGGAGGAAAGACCTCCAAGAACCCTGAGTTTACTGAAATTTCTATCTTACCCCTTGTGGGGTTTATGTTGCAGGTGTGTAGAGTACATAGGATAGATCCTATGGTGAGAAGCACACCAGAGTTGAGCATTAGGAGCTTGTTGATCGGAGTCTGAAAGATTTGAGGCTCCTTGTGGTGTATGTATATTGAGGTAGTTTTTTGTCTCCTGTCATATCTACGAAGATATGGTTGATATCTGCCTGGATTTAGTTATTTTGTTTGGCTTTGTTTATCTGGATCAATAAGGGCTAGATGTAGCTGAACTTGTGTTTTTGTTTATGTGCATGTATTTGTACCATACATAATGTATCAAGAAATATGATTCATATATGTTTCCGCAGTTTATTTTGTACTATTCTGATATGATAATAATGTTAATACACCGGGTGCACACTGGGTGTTACATTTTTGGTAATAGTTCTCTAGTAACCTCTTTGTTTCCTCCTAAAATTCCTCATCTAATCACACTAGCAAATGAACCAAAGTAACTTCTAAAGGAGTCGACAAAGTCTCTATTTTTCCATCCTTAAACTTGGATCTAATCCTTTTTGTCCTTAACTATTAGGGGTAGAAAGAGGCTAGACCAGACTTAGTTAGGCTTGACCTTTGTTTGATTTAAAAACATAAAGCTTGGTCTGACCTATTTAAATGTCATAGGTTTTTTTTTAGGCTTGGCCTGACTTATTTAAAAGTTTGGTCTGGCCTACGAGCCTATTAAAAAACCTATTTTACAATAAATATTATGTATAAAGAAAATCTAATGACTATACAATAAAACTTTGAAAATTCACATAGTACTTTTTAAAATTTAATATAAATAAAGACACATACTTTTCTTTTAATTTGTGAGTGAAAAAAATAAGTTAAAATTAATTAGAGCACTTTTAAGTATTTAACAAAATATTATAAACAAAATAAGCAAGCTAAATAAAAATATCATAAGTTTCATTCAATAATCTAGTCTTAATGTCAAACACTAAAAGAAATAAGAAATAAGAACCAAGACAGGTTAAATACAAAGATGAATAAATTTTTTAATTCCCAAGTCATCTCGCAAACATGAAGAAACATTTTTTTTAGGAAATTTAATTTTACAAAACACTTTAAATCAATTTACGAAAGTTAAAAAAATAATATTAAATTGTTCTGTAACATTTGATACTGATTCCTTTGTTATACATGAATGTGGTATAGGTCGGTTGATTGGCGTAGGACATGAATTCAAAGGTCTCTACTATTTAGAAACGAGTTCATCAGTGTCTTGCTTTGCATCTTCGTCTCCTAAGCTTTTGCATGATCATTTATGTCATCCACACTTGTCGAAGTTGAAGAAAATGGTACCTAGTCTCAACAAACTTCAAGTCTTAGAGTGAGTTATGTCAGTTAGGAAAACATGTTAGGTCTTCTTTTCATAAAAGAACTTAAACAAGATGTAACTCTGTTTTTATCACCATTCACTCTGATATTTAGGGTCCAAGCAATGTCACATCTTTTGGTTTCAGATATTTTGTTACCTTTATTGATGAATACTCCAGATGTACCTCGTACCTCATTGTCTGGAGGCTCCACGTTATACGCAGGTAAGGGGAAAAGATATTGTATGCAGCCTTACCCTTGCATATGCAAAGAGTCTATTTTCGGATTTGAACCCATGACCAACAAGTCACTACGACACCACTTTATCGTTGTTCCAGGACTTGCCCTCCAGATGTACTTGGGTTTATTTAATGAAAGATCGATTTGAACTTTTGCCTATATTTATGTCTTTCTTTAATGAAATCAAGACCCAATTTGGAAAAATGATTAAGATTCTCAAGAGTGACAATGCCAAAGAGTATTTCTCTTCTAATCTCTCTTCATGTTTAACCACTCAGGGCATCTTACATCAGTCCACATGCCCACACACACCACATCAAAAAGGTATAGCAGAAAGAAAAAAAACATTTAATTGAAACTACATATACCTTATTGCTTGGTGCAAATGTTCCAGTTCATCATTGGGGTGATGCCATCCTTATCGCATGTTTTTTAATTAATAGAATGCCATCTTCATCTCTTAAGAATAGAATTCCTCATTCAATCCTTTTTCCAAAAGAACCCTTATTTCATGTCTCCCCTCGTATTTTTGGTTGTACTTATTTTGTTCATGATGTTTCACCAGGCTAGACAAGTTATCTGCAAAAGCCATTAAGTGTGTCTTTCTTGGTTACTCTCATCTACAAAAAAAATATCATTGTTATTCACCACACACTAGACGTATATGTCGGTTGATGTCACCTTCTTTGATGAAACTCCCTTTTTCTCTTCTTCAATTCAAGATTTCAATTGTGTCCAACAAGTCTTGTCTGTTCCATCTCTTACTCAATTAGTGTCACCAGTCCATGAAATCCAAAGCATGGACACAAGTCAAGCCACATATCGAATCAGCCCTACTTGATCTGCTCACATCGTTGACCAACATGAGTCACAAAGAGAGCTATCTAGTTCTATGTCACAACGAGATTCCTCTACTTCATGTCTGTCACCTTCAACGACTCATACCACGGTTCTAGTTGATGATGACTCTAGGTTGCCAATTGCCCTTAGGAAAGGTATCAGATCTACCAGAAATTCTCATCCTATTTATAATTTTTTGAGTTATCACTAGTTATATCCTTCTTATTTTTCCTTTATTTCATCCATATTACTTTTCACCATTCCTAAAAGTATTCATGAAGCACTTGATCACCCTGGGTGGTGACAAGCCATGGTTGTTGAGATACAGGCTCTTGAAAACAGTGGTGGCACATGGGAGTTAGTTCCCCTACCTCTTAGGAAGCAAACAGTCGGTTGTAGATGAGTGTGTGCTATTAAGGTTGGACCTAAAGGATACACTCAGATATATGGTCTTGATTATGGTGATACCTTTTCTTATGTCACCAAACTCACCACTGTTCGTTTATTTCTTGCTATGGTTGCCATTCATCATTGGCCTCTCCATCAGTTGGACATCAAAAATGCTTTTTCTACATGGTGACCTAGAAGAAGAGATATACAAGGAGCAACCTCTTGGATTTGTTGCTCAGGGGGAATGTGAGTTAGTTTGTAAACTGTGCAAATTTCTTTATGGCCTCAAACAATTGCCACATACTTGGTTTGGGAAATTTAGTCAAACTATACAGACATTTGAATTAAAATGTAGTGAAGCAGATCATTCAGTCTTCTATGGTCACACCTCACCAAGAAAGTGTATTTATTTGATTGTCTATGTTGATGACATCGTTATCACTGGAAATAATGCTGCTGCAATTTCTTAGCTAATAAAACATCTATTCAACCATTTTTGAACCAAAGACCTTGGATGAAAATACTTCCTTGGTAAAAAGGTAGCTCAATCAAACAAAGGCATTGTTATTTCTCAAAGGAAGTACACTTTGGATATTCTAAATGATATTGGCATGAGTGGATGTAGGCCCATTGACAGTCCCATGGATCCAAATCAAAAGTTGATGCAAAATAGGGTGAACCCCTCTCAGATCCTGAGAGGTACAAGAGACTAATTGGGAAACTCATTTATCTCACAATCACCAGACCTGACATCTCTTTTGCAGTTGGAGTAGTGAGTCAATTCATGTAGAATCCTTCCACTGATCATTGGAATGTTGTCACTCGAATTCTTAGGTACATTAAAAAGGCTCCAAGACAAGGGTTGTTGTATGAAGATAAGGGAAACACCTATGTTATTGGGTATTGTGATGTTGACTGGGCATATTCTCCTATAGATAGGCGCTTTACTACTGGATATTGTGTGTTCATATGAGGAAATATGATTTCTTGGAAGAGCAAGAAACAAAATGTTGTTGTTCGATCTAGTGCAGAAGCTGAGTATAGAGCAATGGCCTCAACTACTTGTGAACTTATGTGGATCAAGCAACTTCTTCAGGAACTTAAGTTTTGTGAAGTTCAACATATGCAACTCTATTGTGATAATCAGGCAACACTTCATATTGTCTCTAATCCAGTATTCCATGAAAGAACCAAGCACATAGAAGTTGACTGTCACTTTGTTCAAGAAAAGCTAATGGCTAAGGAAATTAGTACAGAAAAAATTGGCTCTAATGATCAACTCAAAGATATTTTGACTAAGTCATTAAGGGGGCCTAGGATTCAATTTTTGGGTTCCAAGCTTGGTTCATATGATTTATATGCTCCAGCATGAGGGGGAATATTGAAGAATAGGTCATGATTTACCTAGAGTAGTAGCTTACATTTTATTTTTGTCTTTTGTATACCTGTTGTACCTGCTCTGTTTAGAGCTCTGTATTTTGAACTTACCTCTCTTCAGCTTACTAAGTAAGCTAAGTTTTCTAATATAATAGAGCCTAAGTGTGGAAAACACACTAGAGGATTTCCATTCAATCATCTCTAGTTACATTCAATTGATTTATAACGTCAGCAGATAAATTGTTTCTCTCCATTGTAGTTGGAGTTATATACACATTACATGAAATAAAATAATATCTTCTTGATCATCTTAGGTGTTGGCATGACATGTGCTAAGTATTCTGTGTCATGATCCTATCTCATTTCTCCTCTCTTTTTTCTTCTGGAACTTTCCTTTTTTCTATAAAAAATATCTTATGATGCTTTTAACTATATACCAAGATGCCTGAGCTTGCAAAAATATACAATTACACAAGAGCAGCGTCTTGTGTGTGCTTTTCCTGTGTTGCTTTGATGTGCCCAACATAAAGATCACTCCCGTGGGAATCAGCTGCCGGAAGTCTCTCTCTCCGACCACCCTCAGACATGTTTCTAACGAAATCCACCAGGTGCCGCCAGTTATCACCTTCAAACAACCTCTTGTTCATTCTTAGATATGTGAATGCAGCCAATCCGCTGCCGGATTCCGACTTACTTGTTGATAAAACTTGAGCATATGCATCTGCATCATATCTCTCCAATGCATTTTCCCCAGCAAGTTCTGCTCTAGCTGTTGTTGTTGCCATCTTCACCTGGTGAACCAACCCTTCAGGTGAGCAGTTTGCAAAGTCAGGCTGCTCTCTGTCCTTCATTTCCATGCAGGTGAAATTGAAGACAACTCCGTGTTTTGCCAGCATCCTTGCTATAGGCAGATATCCATCGTTATTTCGGGTGTTATAGTAGCCAGCAGTTAGTTCAGCTGCGTGTGACCTTGCTCTGTAATGCCAGTGGATTCCAGCAACTTTCCCTGATAGTTTCACCCCAGTTGTTTGGTATATTTCTTTAGCAGATACGAGGATCCTCTCACCGTGTTCCAGCAATTTACCGGAGTACCATTCCAGAAAGAACTGTCCATATTCAGTGTTCCATGTTCCTTCCCTTTTGAAAAATCCAGTATCCTCAGGAAATTGATTGTACTGGCCTGAGTCATGGGGTCCACCTCCTCCCCATTCTTTCTTTCCGATGTCTTCGGCTGCTGCTGCCAAGGATGCTTTCATATACTGCATGACAAACAAGTCATTTTAGTCCATAGATATTTTGAAATTTTTTCTATCTTCTGTGTGATATCCTTGTGATAAGTCAATAGGGAACAATGGTTATGAAACATTACCAATACATTCATTCTTTAAGATTAAAGTACAAAAAGACGTTTAAATTAATGTTTTTTTTTTTTTTTAAAATACCTTGTCATAACATTGGAATTCTCCAATTCCGGGAAACCTCCAAGTTCCATTGGCTTCTGGATAAGATGGATATCTCAGCTCTCCACAAGGACCCATCCCCACTTGTATTTCCTGCAAAAGTATCGATCTTAAAAGTTCAAATTTCATTCAAGGCAGAGGGATGGAGAAAAGGATGTTGAAATGACAACTTATCAAGCATCTGATAGGCCCCGAATGTTTTTAGGTTTTTAATTTTTCCTATGTTTAGACTCTATTAGTATCAGTTTCTCGAAGTATTTATAAGATAAAAAAAAAAAAAAGAGTAACACATAAGTTTCTCCCAAAAAGTTTTTTTTTATATGCTCCCATGGAGTTAAAATTAGCTTATATACAACTTAAAATAAGCTTTTTGGATAAATTAAAATCATATAACTTATTAAAAAACATAAGGTTATTTTTTTAGAAAAAGGAAGCCAGAGAGCATCACAGTAAAGCTAAGCAGCCCTACCATGTATAAATCATTTAACTTATACATAAATCAATTTTAGCTTAGAAGAGAAGTTTATTTCATTTTTTATTTTTATTTTTTCTTTTATAAATATGTATGAAGAAGTTTATCCAGAACCTAATAAGATAACGTTCACTGCAAGCTCAAAATTACAAGGGAATTTCTTGTACGTTTGTTTGTTTCGTGACTCCAAGTGTAGCGCATGGAACACGCATTTTAGGGAATGGACCATATTATCAATAATGGATTTTCGTGACAGACACAAATACCTCAGAATATAAACAATTTTATTATATTGCAGTTTCTGTATCGTATATCAGCAGTGTCTATGTATAACAGTTTGTAGCATAATTAGTTGCTGAATTACTTACCACGATAACACTGCCCAAGTAATCTCTGAATCTGTCACGAAAGCTTCTCATGTAGTCAGAGTACACTTGGAGAGGAGTCCTTCCTCTTAGAACAGGAACTGAATCACAGCCCAAGGAGATGTACTCAGGATTCCTCCTCCCTGATCTGTCTGTGTAAACCAGCTCAGGGTTCTTGCTGATTTCTTCCAACACCCATGGTGGTAGAGGAATGCTGAAAAAAAAAAAGTAAATACTAAGACAATTGTAGCAAAATGTTGATACCCTGACCTTGGTCCTCCTAACAAAGTCTCTCAGCTCATATCATCTACCATATTAGATTATCCGTATGTTTGGATTGGCATCCGTGATCCGCATTTGATCAAAATTTCACGTCAAGATGCACACCAAAAGCAGCCAAAAGTTGCTTCTGTGATTCATGTTTGAGTTATGTAGATTTGAATCCAAACACAAATTATAACAATAACATTTCCTTTTCTTTTTTTAATGCTTTACTTTCCTATCGCTGAATATTTCTCCATCACATGGAAGAGTTCAAAAACGATTACGGGCTTGCTTGGTTTCAAAACATCAATTTCCAGCAAGATGCAAATTTAAAAACCAAAAAATAATTTTCACAAGTAACATAAAACTTGTAGTCTCATACCATCCGCCATAATACTACTAGAGAATATAACAGCAACACTTCCATCTGTTTAAAGAGAAATACTAGCGGCACTCCCTCTAACAACTCTTTCTCATGATTTAGAAGTGGGATTCACAAAAAATTGCGATTTAAAATCAATTTTAACCGATCTTAAAGAGATTGTTAGAAAGAGAGTGACAGATAGCCGTTAGCATTCATCTTTATTTTAATGTTTTACTTTCTTGTCGCTAACTATGTATCCATAAAATGGAACAATTCAAAAAGGATTACGCGCCTTGCTTGGTTTCAAAACATCAATTTCTAACAAGGGGCAAATTAAAAAGAAAAGATGATAAAAATGAGTACTATCATACCTGCAATTGTCTCCAACATTGCCCCCACACTGATGGAAAGACATAACAACTTGAAGCTTCAAACCATGCATTTGCACCATCTGTACAAGCTCAGCATATGGGTCCCAGTTGTACTTCAAAGGCCCATCTTTCTCCACCAAACCCCACCAAGCATCCACCATTACACCTTCAACTCCTGCACTCTTCAGGGCCATCAAACTCGCATTCATTGCTCTAGGCTTGTTCAAGCTTCCTCCCATTGTTACCGTGTCCAGTGGCAGCATCACATACACAGGAACTCTCTTCGAATCATTCTGGTTATGTGCAACCGATGGAGCAAGCACCTTCTCCCATTTCTTGCTTCTACTTGCTTCATTGAAGCTGTTTTCGCGAGTGTGATGCGCTTCTTGTGTTGAATTTTTCGCCCGGAGACGGACCAATGGCTTGAATTTTGCAAAACTAACTATAGCAGGGACATCATCAGAAGTTTTAAGGACTTTGGTTTCCTTCTGATTAATAAAAGAAATTGAAGAACGAAGTGTTAGAGCCATATTTTGAAGATGGAGGAAGGATATGTAGTAATTGTTCAAGATGGTATGCTTGTATTTATAAGAAAGAACTTGTTGGGTTGAGAAGTTGAATTTGACAACATTGGTGGGCTCTTATGAAAAGTGGAAAAAGTGCAAAAAAAACAAAACTAGTCTGTTCTGTTTGAACCTTGCTTACGTGTTTCCACCTATTCCATGCTTATCTAACTTAAAACGTGTGAGCCTCAGTTTTTAAAGCTTATTTATTAGCCTTCAGTTTTTAAGGTATGAGCCTCAGTATGTTCAAGTGAAAATTTCGAGCCGTCCCCTAAACAATAAATAACATATCTTGAGGCTATGCAATCCTCTGGACATTTTGAATTAATTGTCATTTAATTCAATTGAAATTGTTCAACCCACTAGGGTAAGCTTAGAAATGGGGTCAAGGTAATATGCACAAGGTTTAGGTTGTATATTCGAATCTCAATGTGATTACTGTAAAAGAAACTAAAAAAATTACGTACCTCATTGTCCAGAGACTTCACGCTACGTGAAGGTAAAAGGGAGAGATATTGTATGCAGTCTTACGTTTGCATATGCAAAGAGGCTGTTTCCTGATTCGAATCCATGACCAACAAGTTACCAAGATACAATTGTACCGCTGCGATCACTGTATAAAAAAGAAATTGAAACTGTTCTGTTTGGAGGACACTTGTCACTATATGTGACTTTGTGCATAGATCAATATTGCTTAGACGTTATGATTAGACGTTTTGCTAAACTTGTTGCACTAATTGAGGTGGAACAGTTTGCCTCAATGAATGTTTGTTTCTTAGTGCTTTAATTTGAAATGAAATGAATACTAAATAGAATCAGCTTGAATTGTTAAAGAAAAGTAACAAAAATTTACATCTTTGGTCTAAATTATTGAAATGAATTCTTGGATAGCAGCTGCAAACAGCTTTCAACAGTGAAGCCAAAATGGAAGGTTTAATCATTTGTTTCCTTTTCTTTTTCTGTGATATAAACATATTGGTTGGCGTGATAATTGATGAGTGGCTTTGTATTTCCGCCATAAGACAAACCCCACCAAAGGAACTAACTTTTCACTGGTTTCTGTCTTCTGCCTTTTCCACAAACTGGGTTTTCATGGATGAAAATGTCTCATAATTTCAATATTTTCTTGGTTCTGGTTCACCTGGCTCAGGATAAGAAATGTTGAATGTTCATTTAGTTGGGAAAACCTGTGGTTCAGAGCAAGTCTTTGGTTTCATTAGTCTTGAGCCGTTCTTTCCGCGTGTTTTTGATAACTACTCAATTTTTCATACCATTTCAGATTTAACATATGCATTTTATTGATGGGAATAAATAGAATTTTAATGTTGACCAATAATGTATAGCCATTGATTGTGGATGAGAAGTATTTTTTTGTCATCTAGCAACAATTTTCCTAATACCTACCACTAACTTGCAATTATTTGGTTTGTAAACGTCCAAAATATATGACGCCGTGCAGGAAGAATTAAAAGGCTGATGAGATTCTCGATTTGCTAATATGCTGAACTTTTCTGGATTACTAACTGTTTATAGCTTGTTTGGATTTAAGTCCAGCATCCACAACTTCATGTCCTAGTGACATAAGACTTTGTTATTATTGTATCCACGTCTTCACACCAAATAATGTAAAGTCGTGTCAATTGCGAATCCAAACACGCTATTAATCTGGCTGGTAAAGCCTTTGTGCTGCTTATCCATAATTTGATTGATTAAAAAGATAGTAACAACAGAAAATAATACAGAAGTTTCCGTAATTGTAGAGGAAAAAAATGGATTTTTTTTTGAGAGGGATTTAGATGAATTTATTATTTGAGATTCTTTGACTTTGACATGTGTATATGATATAAGGGAAACAAATCATTCTCAAGTCTGCAAGACTGATTTAGTTAAGCAGAACTTGATAATCAACTTATTATAATAATTGGTAGATAGCTATTTCTTAAACATGTGGTCACAAGTTTGATCTTTAGGTTCAGGTGTGCGGAAGAACATCTTTTACTAAAGCAAAACTTGATAGCCAACATGGTGTAGATTGATCGACAAATATCCATTCTCCTTAAACATGTGGCCAGATGATAGATCCCTAAGTCCATGTGTATGAAAAACATCCGTACTTGAAAAGATTAGTATATGATTTTGGACAAAAGAAAAGAGTAGAACTTGATTGTTATAACCTAATCAATCAAATTAATTTAATGTTCATGTCCCTTTTATCTAGATAGATAGGTTTATATCCTTTTGAAATGAGACTTTCATTATATTATGTCTACATTGGATTTTAGGATCAAGATTGCTAGCAGTTAAAACTTTAACTGCACAAATCTTAATCATGAAAAATGTTTTGTTATTCATTAAAAAATGCATTTTTTTCAAAATTTATGCACCTTTGGATTACAACTACATAGGGTGGAGTTCAACTCCAAATTCTAGAGGATCCAATTCCTCAATTCTATGCTACCACATGTGGTAGCACAATGAACTACTTCTCTTAAATAGACATGACTTAACCTCGGAGTAAATCTTTAGAGTGAAGAGTCATACCATTTTATTTCCAATTCAAAAGGAGTTTGAATTTAAGAGTAGGTCATGCTCACCTATGACATAGGTTTATTTCTATTTCAATTTTCAACTTCTTTTAAATAATAAAATTAGAACTTATGCATCTCATAGATTAGACCTTAGGTGTTAATGTGGAGTCGTGGGCACCTGAATTGGGTGTTTACACCTTTAGAGAGAAAGTATTAAAAAAGAGAAACAATAAATTTGGCAGGTGATATATTTTTTGTGTGTATAATAACAACAACAAACCTAAATCTGCATGCATACTACCCAAATCCCCGCATCTAGGCCAACCCTAGTGATTAATTTGACGAGTGATATGATGCTAAAGAAGAAGAGATAAAGGGAAATGAGAGTTATCAAAGAATATGGATCGTCAATCAAATGTATGCATTCAACAATTTATTATCAAATAGTTCATATTTTATTTCGATAAATTATAGTTAAAACACACATTTAAAATTTGAATTGTTTGATCTTCATCATTTGATAATTATAAATAAAGTGACAACATAAATGCATGTAAACTGAATTCAGTTGAGTTATGGTCATGTATCATTAATTCATTATTAAATTAGATAAGTCAAAATGACTTATGTTCATTTATTTTATTATCTGGTTCAGTTTAGTTCTTTATCTTTTAAAAATATTATTTTGATCATTTATTTTATTTTTTTTCTTCAATTTATTTAAAATTAACATCTTTAATCATTAAAGAATAAACTTTTTTTTTTAAAAAATGAAGTGGAGGGGAACAGAGAAAACTGAAAAAAAAATATTTTTAAATAATTAATTATGTCAATCTTAAATAGATTGAATGATCAAACTAAATAAATAAAATAAAATAAAGAATCAAATTGAATAAAAAAATAAAAGACTAAAATGAACAAAAATAAAAAAGATAAATAATAATATTAATAAAAACGAAATATATCATTTAGCCATGGCGTATAGCTCTTAGACATTTGGTGGCGTATCCCTGACTAATAAGGGTATTGGCAATATTCAAATGCTTGCAATGTTTTTTTTTTTTTTTTTTTGCCTAATGTTTTTTCAAGTAGACAAGAGTTGGAACATAGAGAAAGAGTAGTGGGGTTCAAATCCCAGCTAAACTTTCTCCAATTATCCCCACTTAGAGACCAAAAACAAAACAAAACAAAGCTTGCACTGCTGATAAATTTGCCTAGTATGATCCTCCTCCTATACTCACGGTCCCATAAGTAATAGCACAGTACGGGATATTACTATAACTTCCTAAACTAAATATATTATTAATTAGGGGACAGACAGACATGTTAGGAAGAACATGGTTAAGTATATATTGTCGGCTATAAAATGCATCGGCATCAGATGGAACGTGGAAGTATTCAAGGTTGATTGAGAAATCGGGCAAGTTGATCTTGTTTCAGAAAAAAAATGATGATTCAGAATCTTCCAAAATGATTTATTTTTTATATTTTGTACTCTATCCAACCAAGGGTCATGGAGATAAGCTGTGTGCATGTAATTCGTAGGACAAAATTTGTGGAGGAAAATATAACCTCCTTATCTTTAACGTTTGTCACATGTCCTCTCTCAACTAAAAGGGTATTAGAAGGAAAAAAGTTGATTAATCGATGACCACGGGAAAAGGGACATGTAAACAAGTTAGCCTCATTTAAGATTTGGAAATCAACAAACATGACGGAAGCCATCGACGTTTAATTTGAAACTTGTTTTTTTTTTTTTTTTTTTTTTTTTTTTTTTTTTTTTTTTTTTTTTTTTTTTTTTTTTTTTTTTTTTTTTTTTTTTTTTTTTTTTTTTTTTTTTTTTTTTTTTAGCATTAGCTTCTTGATGGGAGTAAGAAAAAAGACAGCTTTCTAAAACCCCTCGTGGTGAAATTCACTGATTTCATAAGATTTCTATCTAAAGCAATCCAAAATGGAGGGAATCTAACTTTCTGAACAGGGGTGAGGAACCATTCTGATTGGTGAAGTTATAAAAGTGCAGTTCAAATTTAAGATGGTTATGGCTAAGGGTACGTGGAACCTATCTTTTTGGTCAAAATACTAATCAGCTCTTTTCTTAAAGAGAATCTAATTTCATTGTCATGATAAGAAAAACTCCCATCTTATGCACAAATGCACAATACTTATTTTAGCTATTTCCACACTCGTGGCTCATGCTGCACTTATTGACAACTAGCTACGGGTTGTGGTTCTCCGCTAGCTATACATCTACACCTGTTTCAACCCCAATTGAAACCCCTCTTTACCCTTTATTTAATCACCCTTGATTTTACACAATTTACTAATCCAATCCAATAATAACTTAGCAATGATGGTTGCTGTACATAGGTGGGCTAATGAATTGAAAGCATCGGTGCAGGGTGCTATAAGCTCCTCTAATAATGCAAGTCCTTCAACATGGTAATAAAATTAAGGCTCTAGCCCTTTGGCGTAAATTGCAAATAAATATGATGGAAGGCTGGAGGTTATGGCAGAAATTTATGCAGTTCCTACGGGCTACATAGAAAGAAGGCCAATTTTTTTTTTTAATTCTTTGAAGAAAAGATGGTCGATACCCATGAATTTAGCGACGAAGTGCAAGGTGGAATATTTGGAACTAAAATCAATTCAGCAAAATGTTTGGAACTAAAATCAATTCAGAAAAATATTTGGAATTTTGAGAATGACATGTACTTAATTGTAAAATTTTAATTAGAACACTTTTCAAAAAATATCTCGAGTCTTTCCTAGATATTTTCGTAAGACATGGTAGGGATTGCCTTTGAAGCACAACTCAAAAAAGTTGTTGGACGTATCCAAAAACAGGATTATCATGAATGTATCCAATAAAAGTTCCTAGATATCTCAATGTATCATGCATGAATCCAATACAAGTTCCTAGATATCTCAATGTATCATGCATGTATCACTCTTTAAGCTTACGCAAGCCAGTAAAATCTGAGATTTTAATAACAACACATACTAGTATATCATTAAGGACTTAATGGAGAAATACAGTAAACTAGTTTCACAAGAATTTCTCTGTCTTTATTGTGCTACCTTGTACTACTTGATCTAATTGGTATTGTTGCCTTTACAGTCATGACATAACAAACGATTTCATAGGGAACAACTACTAACAATGCTGGAAACTGAAATTCAAGAATCTGCAATGGGGAAAACAGATCCAATTTGATTGCCCAAACGATAGCACTTGATATTAACTGCATATGGACCAAGCTGAATGTGGTTATCCTCCCCGCCAGCATAGAAACACAGGGTATACAAAGCAATTTCAAATTCAGGGCTCACTCCAACCAAAGTGGTTGATAGAGATTTTGGGACACCATTCCATTCAAACTGAATAGTCAGAAGCTGGGTTTCAGAGTCAGGCTGCAAGTTACGGTGGCAGAGAACATTAAAAATGAGGTGGTTACAGCATAAAGTATAACAAATGTCTACCTCCCAACTAACAGAACCGAGCTAAGTAAAAGAATCTTTGGTAATGAAAATTTTTAATTTAAGGTGCTCATTGTTTTGGGAAAAATAGTTATTTGTTGTTGCTAAAAAATATTGTCATCATGTTTTGATGTCATGCTCATGCACGAGTTTATTACTTAATTACTTTCTTGTGTTTGGTGCACCAAACTTGTATTTCTGTGCTTGGAATTATTGCCACTGAAATAAGTTTAACAAAAGGTTACTCACAATTTGTCCCCGTCGACGGGGAAAAATATAGCCTTGATAATCAACTCTCCCCTTTGCTTCTTCAAGGTAAAACTGCCAAAAACATCAACAGGTGAGATAGAAAAAGTCACGTAATGACAAGATAAGTTCAAATTACAAATTAAAGAAACAAAATATATCTGTGCAAGCTTCATCTACTTAACAGAATGACTTCACAAATAACAAGATAAAAAACTTTTAGAGAGAAGCATCACAAAAGGTTACAGGCAAAAATAAAATAACCAAGAAATATGCAGGTCTGAATAAGTACTTGTAGATATTGTATCATGCCATTGGGAAAACTATTGAATACAAAAGACTATTGCAAAGTATTCCTAGCAATTTCAACTTTGAAGTTATTCTTCAAGGAGCCATGTTTACAATAAAACTAGACTGCACAGAGGCAACTAATCCATAATAATACAATAGAGTAATTGGTTAGCCAATGAGACTGGTAGTAACAGAATAATGGTTGAAAAGAGCATCAAATACGACTTCCAATATAACAAGTTAATACACCTGAAATTTGGCATGAATTGAAAATGGATAATTAGAAACAGGCAGAAAGAAAAATACGAGGTCATACCTGCAGCCAGTTATGAAAGCCAGAGACTTCACCACATTGTTTGGTTTCTCCAACAAAAACATGTTCAAAAGCAGAAGAGGAACCAGAAGTGCCACCACGGCCATAAAGGTCAAACCAAAGACTGGTAATCATTCTTTTGAATTCTTGGTATGTCTCTGATGCAATTCCCTTGGATGCAAGATACTTGTGAAGATATTTAATTGGTGCTGTTCTACTGATTTCTTCTATGAAAGAAGCTTGCTCTTGTCTCTCTTCAGATGTGACTACTTCCTTACATCCTTGATGTGGATTGTAGTTATCCAAAAGTGAAAGAAAACGAGCAAATGTAGGCTTTTTGAATACATCATCACTAACCCAAGTAAACAAGCTCCCCTGTGCCATATCTTCCTTTTGGTATGCCTTTTTCCCTTCACCACAGTCAATTTCATAGTCTTTGCCAGGTACCAAACGATTTAAATCAAGATCCCAGAGCTTGTCACAAGCTCTTGACAGATCAGCAAGTTCATCTTCTGAGGGCTCCACACTAGGATGAACTTCAACCTCATTAGAGTATTCTTGCTCATCAGCAGGTCGTTTATAGCTGTGCCAGTTTTCCTTGGGAACCTACATCAAGTTGGTAAGATCCATCATTCAGATTCAGACAGGGATGAAGCGTAAAACATTCAGAAATAACTGATGAGATAACAAATTTAGTAACAAAGTTAACATATAATAGAAGTCAAAGAAGATATACCCGTAAGAACAATATTAACACAATACTATTTATTTAAAATGATATAAAACACTGAAAAAGCCACATAAGTTTTTCATTTGACATATTGAGTAAAATTGAAGGATAAACCTGGTGTGTCCGCCTCGAAGGTTTGCCAACAGTCTGCCATCCATCTTGATCTTCATCCGCCTGCAAAAAATAAAAAACTTCAATTTTAATAGAAAAATTCTCCCTATTATATACAGCCTCACATGGGAGAAGAAAAGACTGTCCAATAACCAAACTTTCTCAACATTTTCAATGTTACCATACACTCATGATGCCAGAGTCTCAACTACCCAATTCAGTGGAACCTTTATCTTGTACAAGATCCAGTTGGTAAGATAAGTAAGGACTCCAAATTCTCTTCATTTTTATTATTTATTTTTCTTCTATAATTTGAAAAAAAAGATAAAAAATCTTCTAATGTTTTTCTCCAACAACAATTTTAAACTGTATGCACAGAGACAGAGATAGATCTGGATGAAAGCAAGTGCCAGCAGGAAGAGCATAAGAGCTTGGATTTTGTACATATTGAGCACAAGTAATGCAGCATCAAAATGCAACTCTTATACCACAACTTTATTATATATATTAAGTATCATTGTGAGTAATCTGTCACTAGGACAAGTGACCCTAATGATCTATATCACATCAAGGTAACAACTGAACCAACCAACAATAATCTTGCTATTGTTAGATGAATAAAAATAGGTTTCAGCTACATTACATTTAAAAATTCAAAACATTAGTGAAGATCTTGAGTTGAGATATGCAAACACATCATTTATAAAATTTAATGCTAAACTAAGGTTACCCTGTGGTGTCTGTTGGAACTTTGAGATTGGGGCTCCTCGTACTGAGGACGATGTTGTTCCTGAACATAGAAAAAAGCGCAATAGAATAAGAAGATGGTTTTAAATAGCAATCCGCAACGGCAAGGTATTTTAACATTCCGCAATCGCATCATGACAGCCTGCAATTGCGGCCGCATCAGCTGTATTTTCCCGCAATGTAAGGGATTTCTGACTCACCACACCGCGACAGCAACCGCAATTTAAAACCATGGTTACATGAATAGTTAGTTTACTGAGAAGAGTATTATATTTAACATTAGAGGTAGAGGAGAAGTGAATGAGATTGACCTCATAACAAGGCCTGCTATAATGAATTGATGATAACACTAACGAATAAGATTAACGAATAATGAATGGATGATAACATTAATGAATAAGATTACATTTTTTTTTTTGAGAACAATAGAGATGAAGAGATTAATGTGACCTTCTGTTGCTGGTGCTGGTGCTGGTGCTGAGGAGGCGGGTGATCCTGCAAAAAAGAAAAATGATATTTGGTGATCCTGCAATTAAAAAATGTGAGTTGCAGGAGTGGTAGTTGTTAACTTGTTCCCCGGAGACGACTTCGGCCCAGCTGCTTCTACTGTGATATTCTCTCCCGGAGCTTTCATCGCGTTCCCGATCGTTGTTATCGTTACCGAGAGCAACGTCCAGCAAGCCCTTGATGAGACCCTCCATGTCGATGTTGTTGCTTTGGAAATTGAGAGACCTAGTGAATGATCTGAAATGAGTTGGTTGGATAAGACAACAACAATACATACAATACCAGACTGACGGGTAGTTGCAGGCTGGTTTTCTTTTGTCTTTGGTCAGAAATTAGGACTGTGTCTCTCATCTTATTTTAATGATTAATTACTGATCTCACTCTTTGTATATCAGTTATGATGCTGTTGATTTAATAAAATTTTAGGCATCCCAAAAAATTAGATCAAATTGATATGATGTTGTTGATTTAATAAAATTTTAAGCATCCGAAAAAATTAGATCAAATTTAATTGATACAATAATAATAATAAAGTTGTGTCTTCATAATTTGTTGATCTGATTCAAATTCGAAAATAATTTTTTTATATATAAAAGATAATGTGATAATGGGATATGTATTTTTTTTTTTAATATAAAATGGCTCTAAATACATCGTTGTCCAGGTATAAAAGCACCGGGCGGGTGATTTAACACTAACACATTGCCTTGTGTTGCCGACATCTCTTATCATCTATTCAAATGTATTGTATGGCATTGGGAGAGTTAACGAATTCGTTACCAAAGTCAAAGCCCATCTTTACATGTAGACTCGTCAGATCGTGAAATTAGATTACACAATTTTGCTTTTTTTTTTTTTTTTCTAAACTAAAATGTCAAAAGCCATTAATGAAATAATAAATGATTCAAGAAATTTAAAAAAAAAGGAAAAAAAGAATGGATAAATATAGGTTAAAATTAAACGAAAGAAATCAAGTATGAAACAATCATGATTTTCTTAAGATTTTGAAATGTTTATATCAATAAGGAATATAGTAATCTCACGTTATAAGAAGAAAAATAAAGTTATAATAAGACCTACTATTATTTATGTAAGATTTATTCATTATTTTCCTAATAACTAATAAATACACTAACAAGTAACAATGTAGATTTGTTTTTATTATCATTTAATCACAATCATGTATATGACAAGTTAATTAACTTTTATAATAAATTAATAAAAGCAATTACATTAACACTTCTTTTTTTTTTTATCCCTTATTATCATCCTCTAATTGTTTGAAAAGTATTATATTGACACTCTTTATTCCATCATCTTCTAATTGTTTGAAAAATATTATATTAACACTCTTTATATCATCATCTCTAATTGTTTAAAAAGTATTATATTGACACTCTTTATATACTATACTAACCTTCCTTTATTGTTTAAAAAGTAATATTACATCGTATATCCCTGCATGGAAAATTGTTATAAACGTTAAATAAAAGTATACACAAAGTCTATGTTGTAAACGTTTAAAAACCTCCCTTAGTTGTCCAGTAGATTCGATTTGAACTATATGAAACTCCCTTCTCAGTTAGAAAGTGCATGTAGAAATTTTCTTCCCTGAAATTTGATTTGGGAGGGGATTACCTCCTAGGAGGCCGCATGGAATTAAAGGACAAGATTAGATCGGTTCATTTAGAGTTGAGCATGACCTAACCCGACATGTTTACCCAACCTAACTCAAGATTGATTTGGAGGAATTTGAGTTTTGGAAATAAATTCTCTAAAATGAGAGAAAGTGTATAACAAAACATACTTTTATTGTTTTTTTTTTCCGCCATCCAATTATACAACAGAAACATGATTTTATTATGTAATTTTTCGAGAAACAATTTTGGAATATGAATAAAATGCACTCAAGTGTATGTATAATATCATTAGCAAAAAGTGAGTGTGAATCTCAATATCCTAAATAAGATTGAGAAGTTATACTTGGGCTTAGGTGGTCAGCTAAATGCAATTGTTATTTCCATTTCCCTTTATATTAATACACTCTCCTTTTCTTTTTATATTCCTAAATTATCCTTGTAAATGCACACTCCTCCCTCATAAGTCATCACTTTCTCCCTCGGGTTCTTTAGAAAAAAAGAAGAAGAAAAAACACACTCTCCTTATCTGCAAACTTAGCAATTGTATTATACCCCAAATTTTTTGCCTTGTGTGCCTAGAACCCTACCATGCATCTTAGCATCTACAAGAAGCCTATGACTTAACTTTACAAAACAACAAAATGAAAAAAGTAACCCCAACTCTAAGAGCTAATAAACTTGGTAACAGCCTTGGTCCGTTCAGAAAGGGCAATTGCCTAGAAACAATTTAACTATTAATAATAAGGCTTTGGAAACATGTATCAACTTGGACACTTGGTAAACTTGCTAAATTATCATAGGAGTAAATAACGTGAGTAAATTATTGTCGCACCCTATCCGGACACGACGGGGACGGCGATGAAAAAACAAAAAGAAGGTTCCAAAAAAAGGGAAAACTAGAGGGGAGTCGCCACAACGTTTATTTAAGGAAAACGTTAGAAAAATCAAAACGATAAAGCATGGTCTACGATTTAAGAGAAAAGGAATTCGAGAGTCATTTACGCACGGGGAAGGTGTTAGCACCTCACGCGTTCGTCATGAAGACGAAAGCCTTTAATCGAGTGTGTTAAAAATAAAGTGACTTTTTAATTATTTGTTTTTCCTTAAGAACATGACTTATATTTGTTTTATTTTTGTTTATTCAAAAAAAGAAATCAAAATTTTATTTTTTAGAAAAGAGAATATTTTATATTTTTTTTAGTTTTTTAGGTCGACAAGGGGTTTGTCCTCGCTCCTACGTATCCCCAAGTACAATGAGAAAATTAGACTTACGTAGTTCTTTTTTGAAACCAACTTGTGCGTTGAATTAATTTCATCTTTTTTTGAAAGATTTGTTTCAATTGCGTGAAAAAGAGTCGTTAAGGCGTTGGACCTTGAAACGACGTTGAGTTTGAAGAAAAAGCGGGGAGAATCGCTTAAGGCATTGGATCTTGAAGTAATCTCGAGGAATATGTAGATTTTCTTGAGAAAAAGGAGAATTAAATGATCCTTTATTTGAGTATTTTTAACTTTTTTAGAAAAGATTTTGAATTTTCGATAAACTTTACGAAATCAAGCAAGTCGAAGACCCAGCATGGAATGCATGAAACATAAGCATACTAAAGATACTAATGAATAATTAACATAATATTATGTAATTAAATAAATCAAAATGAAAATAGAAAGGGATATAATAGAAATGGAGAGTACACTTAGTAATTATATATGCATACAGGAAGAAAAAGAGTGCAATCAGCATAACTTATTTAATTAAAAAAGGGCTAGACCCAACAGATTAGGGGTGCATTTATGAATATAAGGGGTGTGAACAGCATTACATGTTTTGTTTCGAATTGGGTCAGGCCCAACACTTAAGGATGTGCATGGCGGCCTGGCCCGCTGCTGCCACCGACGAGGGGGCATGGCGGCTCGAGGTCACCGCAGGGGTGGTTCACGGTCGTGGTCGCGGTGGTGGGCGGAGGTGGCGCAATGGTTGTGCAAAAACAAAGTTTTAAAAAAGCTAAAACTCCATGAGGAAGGTGATGGGTCTACGCGGAGGAGGCATGGTGGTGGTGTGGTGTGTGGTGGTGCGTGGTGGCCACGGTGGTGGCCGGAGCTGGCACAGTGGTGGTGAAAAACGAAAAAGAAGGTAGGAGAAGATAGGGAAGAGGAGAGAGTCGTAGAATAAGAGGTACCTGAGGAGATCCCTCTCCCTTCTGTGATGGAGGCGCCAAATGTTGACCTCTGATTGGCTTGATTTGCCTTCTCCGGGATTCGCGCCTGATTGTACAATTAATTCCTCTTCTGTTGCTACTTTGTGCTTTTATCTATTGTTATTTTGACCTAATGGACCTTGTGATCCTTTTTCTCTTTCTTTTTACTCTCTGCTGCCTTTTTTTCCTTTTTGTTAACTTCTTCTCTTTTTTTTGCTCTTTATTATTATTATTATTATTATTATTATTTTACTGTTATATATATATATATATATATTTTATTTTTTATTTGTTATTTTTTTCATTGTACCCGGACAGAATTATGGTATGAAAATTATCAATTTGATAAACTTAATAAAACTTAGTAAACTTGCTAAATTTGCAGATAAAGGGAGTGTGTGTTTTCTAAATAATATGAGTGAAAAAAGTGACGAGGGAGGAGTATGCATTTATAAGGGTATTTTAGAAAAAAGAAAAAGAAAAGGAGAGTATATTAGTAATGAGAGGGATGGAAATAGCAATTGTCCTTTAATGGTTCTATATGTGTTAGTTGGCAGAATGGCACAAAGGTGGACGAAACATTACTATTTCAAATTAAAGAATTAATAATATGATTTAAAAATTGAAGTGTATTAATACGATTAGACACAAATATAATAATATAGTGATGATAAGATTTTAAAAAAATGAAAATAAATGTAAAATTTAAAAACGACATCATGGACAACTTGTAAAAAAGGTATAATTTATAATGAATTAAAAAGTTGTCAATGTAGAAATGACACTATTATATTTATTTTTGATTTAATTAACAATTTGGTCTCTAAATTATTTTAAATTATTTGATTTGGTCCCTAAATTTTTAAAACCTTCAACTTTGTCCTTTAATTTTTAAAATTACATCAATTTAGTACTTTTTGTCAAATTGGATTGAGATTGTTAAGATTGTGAATTCTGACAATTCTTTTACGAATAATGAATATTGATAGTTTTTACCTGCTATTATTATTATTACTAGATTTTTGACTTGTGTGTTACACAAAATTAACAGTTTAAAATTTTTATTTGCATTTTTTATTGTATATAATGTAATGTATTGTATTTTTATTTTCATACTCAAAGAAAAATATAAATTCACCATGATAATTTAGATATCAGTGTGACATCAAATAAAATATTATTCTTTGTGGATTAAGTAAAAAATTTCTACTTAATTTTATAAAAAATCTAAATAATCTATATGTGCTATTTATATATCATTGTATTTTATTATATTGACATATACATTTGGTCATTCACATAACTTAGTAATCATCTTACCAATTTTTCACCCTCACTATTCATTTCTAGTATATACTTATTATTGCATCCCATTTAAACATGTCATTAG
>PYAF01002917.1:1613570-1631884 GCA_007407185.1 Glycine tomentella | reverse complement strand
TACAACAAAATTGATTTATAAATAAATTGTAACCAATCAATAGATATAAAACTAATTTATTATAGTAACAAATTGTATTAAATGATTAATGAAATGTGGATGCACGTTATAAAATGTAGTCAAAATTATTTTGAAATTAATTTTCCAAATAATTATATTTATATAAAGATTTGCTTTTATATTAATTGATTCACTAAAAAATTTCTAACATTTTTTTGACTCAAAAAAATCCCAATCATAAAATGTTTCAGTACGTATTTGATGAAATATTTAAAGATTCTATCCATTTTTTTAAAACATAACAAAAGAATTTTGACCTGTCAAAATTAAAAAATTTAAACTTGGTAAATTTAATATCATTTTTAAAACGTGGTATTCTGTATAAATGACTTATATAGTTTCCAAATTATTAATGCATTGGATATACTTGAACTTCGATGAATCACAGGATAAACGGCGTTATAATACTGATGGAAACATTTGTTAAAAAGTGGTGGATAGAAATAAATATAGGTAAATATCAATGCAACTGAAGCTATTTTCTCAATGTCAGGTCTTAATTCAGACAAACACAATTGGAAATTTTGGAGCTATAAATTGATGCATGGTTACCACTTCTAGCACTTCTCTTTACACAATTTAAGGTTGTTGAAGCATTGGTGAATCATGGTGTTGTCTTTTTTTTGCTTAATATCTCGAGGGAGAGTACATCAAAACGAACGAGTGATCTACAATTTTTGCAATTCGATGTACCTACCATCTGTATCAATAATAGAGGGAAAAAAATAAGAAAATTAGAGAGGGTGAAATGACCAATGTTACACTGTCTAAGCTTGCACAATACGGGAATTCAGTGGCCATAAGGAAAGCTAACTCTACTCTTGACACGGGAATTCAGCTTAGCTAAATCCTGTATAAAAACACTCAAATATATAGTTTATTTGGTATCCACCACATGAAAATTTGTATGTGAATGACTTTACAATAAAACATTAATCATCACTTGCCACCCATAGAAGGGTATACCGAATAATTCTCGGTTAAATTAGGCCTAGAAAGTTATAGATCATTCTTTTCTAAATGAGTTTCTTGTGTTCAATACAGAGAATCTCAAGCAACAGTGAAGTCAAAATTGGAAAGAAAACTATGCAAATAACATGCAACAATAGCTTCACTATTAGCAACAATTAACGGTAAAAACATGAAAGAAGAGATTAAATAGAAAAGGATATATCAATTTTTATAAATAAAAAAAAAACTTCATACAGACCAAGAAAAGATAGACAATAAGAAAAACATCATAGTTGCAATAAGATATGTTATTAGATGTAATTAGATGGTAATAGACTTGGAGCTTTATACATAAGAACCTTTAAAGGAACCTTGAAGCTTTATAAAAGAATCTGAACCTTGAAGCTTTATACATAAGAACCGTTAGATAAGCGAAACCTTCATCCAAATCATTTGGAAGTATATACATAAGAAACTTCCTTATACCTAAAATGAAAGATCCTTAATCAAAACTGATATGCAGAAAACAGAATCCGTGACAATCTTAAGATACTTTTAAGAAAGAAGTCAAAATTCAAAATTTATATGAATAATAGGTTATAGGAAAAAAAAAAGATATAATAGTAGGAAAGATACTTTAAGTAAAAAAACTTTAGTGTTTTGCTAGAGAATGGAATGTGCCTCAGAATAGAACCTTCAGTACATAAACCAAGTAAGTGAATAGAAAAATGCATCATCACTTTTACGTTTTTGTATTTAGCTTCTTTCTTAAAAGTTTTGAATCAAAAAGGTCAATTGATCTAGAAAGAATAATTTCTAAAGAAAAGGAAAAAAAACTTTGGTAATTCAGGGTAGGAGAGAAGTTTTGTTGAAACCGTGCTTCTTTCTTTTCTTTCCTTCTTTATTTTTGTGATCATTCTTGTGTCAGTTCTAGCTACAACGACAAAAACGGAGTAAGAGAGAAGGAGGAAATCATAAAATTGTTTATAAAGAACTTAAATGAAATGAAACGTATCAAACAGATTCAACTTGATAAAGTGCATAAAAAATGAAAAAAAAGAAAATAGGAAGTAGAAAACTCACTGTCATGGTGGCCAACTATGGGCATAACAAAGCTCTAATTTTGTTTTCGTTGGCTGAGAAATCAAAATTGAAAATATAATACAAAAACATGTTACAAGTTAGTATGAAATCGAAAAAGAAAGACAAATAATAAGAAAATATAAATTACAAATGGATAATGATTAAATTACAAAAATACTTGCATTTAGGCCATGTTCTATCTCCTTTTTCGCTACCCCGCCTTTTGAAGAATAAAACTCTCAATTATAAAATAAATTCAATATTAATGATAGCAAGTAATTGAATGCGTTTGTTTGGTGTTCCAAATTTATGTACATGTAATAAACAAAGATTGTGCATAAGAAAGAAACCAAATCATTAATATATGAGTGGCCTATTTTGCATGTTTTACATATGATCATATTTAAAACATCAATTATCATTTATTTGACACATAATTAACTCAATATTAGGACTCCATTATATAACAGGAAATGAATTATTTATAATTACAAAATTATCCTACATTTGGACGGAAAAAATGATGCATTGAATATTCCAACTCATTCTTTATATATATAAATAAATAAATATTTTATTAATTAAATGCATAAATAATTGTTCCTACTTTTTTTATTTTTTTAATCAAAATGATAAGTTTTATTAACGGGTCTGTTGGCAGTGAAGACAAGAGTCCCAATTTACTCAAAATAGCCAATGAAGTTAAATACAAAAGTTTAAAATATTAAGATATACAGAAGCCTAAAAGTTTTCCAAAATTTCGAGATAGTATGATCATAGTTATAAATTGAAACAAAAGCGTAAAAGATCAATTAATTTCTATATATATTCATTACTATTGATTAGTTACACACGTTTTTGTCAATTTGCCATAAATTGCGACTCTTCATATAATTTTCATATATAGTGTATTATTTGTCAATCTAATTAATTGATAGATAATCAAATTAGTTACACAGGTTTTATTAATTAAATGCATAAATAACTGTTCCTATTTTTTTTCGATTTTTTTAATCAAAATGACAAGTTTTCTTATACTTTTAAGATATTTAGATAACAAATTAAAATAGCAACTTGTAAGCAATTATCACTTCATTGCAACGTAAAATATGAACCCTAAGTGAATGCTCAAATTTATAAGCAATCTTTATCACTATTAAAGGTTGTTAATTTTAGATTTTAAATATCTTCTTTTGTTGAAGGACAGTTTTATTCTTTAATCGATTTTTATTTTTTTATAAAATAATTAAATAAAACACATATTCACGTTCTAAAAAGTATAAAATATATTCATTATTTAGATCACTATCTAATTATATTATTAAATTTTATTAATTAAATGTGAAAATATATTTTTATACTTTTTATCGATTTTTTTTTTTGAAAAAATGATAAGGTTTTTTATACTTTTAAGATATTTAGATGACAAATTAAAATAACAACTTTTAAGCAATTATTACATCATTGGAACATTATATTATTACTTTTAAGGGATTCAACTCTTTACATAGGAGATTAATAATGCAAATAAAATAGGTATAGGAAACGTTTCTGTAGGTAGAAAATTCGAAATAGTTGGTCTTTCAGATTCACAAATCAATCTATTCATTGTAATCAGCATATTTTATGATGCAATTAGGTATTAATTATGAAGTTAGTCATTAATATAATACCGACCCATTTAATTGTACAAGTTATTACTATTATTACCATAAATAATGCCGAATATTTGTGCATTTATCGTACACAACAATTAAAGATTAATACATATAAAATATATTACAATAATTTAATTATTAACAATGGCATATAATTACTGTCATGGAAATGGAAAGAAAAAAAATGGATTGCATTGATTATTCCAACTCACCTCTTTTTATATATAAAAATTTTAATTTTCAGATTTGGTGGCTTGAGGTTTGTCTTGGATTTTGTTATAGAAGGGAAGATGGTGGTGCACAAATATGATGGTTTTGGACTTGATGGAAGCAGATATGGTCATTGAGATGGTGTTTGGCTCGATAATGATGGATTTGGTGATGATGGAGGGTGGAGGTGTAAGATTTAATGTCTCATGTGAGAGACATGTAACTTATTAATGATTAATAAATAATTAATTAATTGTTATAAACTAAGTTATAAATGGATCGAGAGATTAAGTCAAACAGTTTCTAGAAATAACTACTATTTAATGGGAATAATAGTTATAAAGAAATTAATACCCACTAATGTGAAATAGAGTATCATTCTTGACATTAGAGTATTATCTCAACCTTAGTCACCATCACAAAAGATAAAGAGAATATAAAGAACAATCAAAATAAGTAAAATCTTGTTTCTCTTCTCTTTCAAGGAATCAAAGCGCACTGGAGAGAAGTCTCACTGTGGAAAAAGGTATACATTGTTTATCTATTATTTGTAAGAATTATATATTTCAAGATCCTGTTTGGTATCTATTATTGTGATCTTTTAGAAAAATCATTAAGATTTACATGTGACATCAGAGCCTGGTTTCGATCTAAGGACATGTGGGTTATGACATGTAAATCTTAATGGTTTTTCTAAAGGATCACAATAATAGAAAGTCAAACAAGATCTTGAAAATATATGATTATATTATATAATAGATAAAAGTGTGTACCTTTCTCTATAGTAAGACTTCTCTATGGTGCGCTTTGATTTCTTGAAAGACGAGAGAAATAAAATTTCACTTCCTTTGATTGTTATTTTTATTCTCCCTATCTTTCGTGATGATGGCTAGGATTGAGATATTACTCTCATGTCTGAAAAGGAACCCTATTTCATGTTAGTGGATATTAACTCCTTTATAACCACTACTCTCATCAAATAGTAGTTGTCTCTAGAAACTGTTCCACTTAAGCTCATAATCCATTTACAACTTAGTCCACAACAATTAATTGTTTATTTATTAATCATTAATAAGTCACATACCTGTCACATGAGATATTAAATCTTATATTCTCCCACTTGGTTCATGTGACATTACCTAACATCATGGACAAATAAAACAATTAAACTTTACGTAATGCGCATTGAAATAACTAAATCGTTTCATACATTGGGCACATTATAATTTCATAATTAAGACTACGTACTAATTTGAGTCATAACGATTTTACATCACTTAATCGACATAAACTCTTCCATGTTCCACAAATTCGACTTATTTTTAATATGAACATAATTAGAAGCACATAATGGTTCAACATAATGTCTTTATTTAAGACGATACTTGTTTACAATATTCTAATACAAACATGCATGCAAATGTAGAGAACAAGTCACTAGAACATATCATAAATGAGCTCAAAATGTCAACAATCCAAAACATAAGTAAACATTACACTCAACAATCCTTAATAACAATAATGCTCATATTTTCAACATGCTCAATAAATATCTTGGGCAACAATCCTTTTGCCAAAGGGTCAGTTATTATGAGATTTGTGCTAATATTTTATATTGACACTTTGTTTTTGAACTTCTTCTTTCATGACAAAGTACTTTAATTCAATTTGTTTATCACCTTTAGAGTACTTGTCGTTCTTAGAGAAAAACACTATTGTATAGTTATCACAACACATTTTCAACGGCTTGACAATACTATTGACAATTCCAAGCCCTAAAATAAAAGTTTTGCAGCCAATTAGCTTGAATTGTAGCATCAAAATATGCTACAAATTCAGCTTCCATAGTGGATGTAGCAACAACATATTGCTTTGGACTTTTCCACGATACTGCTCCTCCGACTAAAAGAAATACATAACCAAGGGTGGATTTTCTTGTATCCACACATCCAACAAAGTCCAAGTCTAAATACTCAATCACCTCAAGGTGATCAGACCTCCTATAATATATAAGCATGTGATCCTTTGTTCCCTGTAAGTATCTCAAAACCTTCTTTGCAACTTTCTAATGTTCCACTCCCGAATTACTTTGATATCTACCTAACATTCCAACTACAAAGCTTATGTCTAATCAAGTACAAATTTGGGCATACATAATACTCCCAACAATAGATGCATATGAAACTGCTTCCATTTGTTTTCGTTCCAAATCATTCTTAGGACATTGTATGAGACTAAACTTGTCTCCTTTCTGAATTGGAATTGGTGATGCTGAAAAATTTGCCATCCTTAACCTATATAACACTTTATTGATATATGCTTTATGGGACAAGCCTAACAATCCTTGTGATCTTTTTGGGAATATTTTTATTTTTATCACATAGCTTGCCTCACCCATATCCTTCATTTCAAAATTACTAGAGAGAAACTTCTTAGTCTCATGAAGAAGACTAAGATCATTAGTTGCAAGCAAGATATCATCAACATACATAATAAAAAATATAACCTTACTCCCACTGACCTTCAGATATATACATCGATCAATAATGTTTTCCTTAAATCCAAAGGAAACAATGGTCTCATTAATCTTCAAATACCATTGGCAGGAAGCTTGCTTAAGTCCGTATATTGATTTCTTTAATTTACACACCATGTGTTCCTTTCCTTCAACTGAGGATCCCATTGGTTGGTCCATGTAAACATTCTCCTCTAAATCTCCATTAAGAAAGGCAATTTTCACATCTATTTGATGTAGCTCCAAGCCATAATGGGCTATCATTGCCATGATAATCCTGAAGGTATCCTTTCATGAAACTGGTGAAAATGTCTCTTTATAATCAACACTATCTCTCTGAGTAAAACCCTTAGCAACAAGTCTGACCTTGTACTGTTTAATGTTGTTATGAGAGTCACATTTAGTCTTAAAGACAACTTACAACTAACTTTCTTGCAACCTTCTGAAAATTCTACAAGGACCCAAACACCATTCTGTGCCATGGATCTTAACTCTTCTTTTATGGCTTCCAACCGCTTATCAGAATTATCACAACTTATGGCTTGTGAAAACAAAACTGGATCATCATCAACAATGCTTAATTCAATTTCTAATTCATGTAGATATACCATATAGTCATTTGACATATCTTGCCTTCTTTCTTGTTGAGACCTCCTTAATGTTACTTCTTGTGGTTCTTCTACAATAGGTTCATTTTGAATCATGAGCTCATTATGTGTTGCTCTTCTTCATTGTTGTTTGGAATAACATCTATAGGAAAACTCACTTTATTGCTAGAGGCACAAGTTAAAGGAACTTCCACTCTAACTTCTTTAAGTTCCACATTTTGTGGAATTGTACTCCCACTGATTTCACCATTTTCAATTAACCTTGCATTTCGAGTTTCGATAGTTTTCATACAATGATTAGGACAGTAAAACCTACACCCTTTGATTTTTATGGATATCCAATGAAATATCCACTAATTGTTCTTGCATCCAGTTTCTTTTCTTGTGGATTATAAATCCTTATTTCTGTTTGACAACCCTAAACATGCAGGTGTCTTATACTAGGTGTCTTATTAGTCCACAATTGAAAAGCTGTCTTCAGAACTATCTTACTAGGAACCCTATTCAACAAATACATGACAGTTTTCAATGCATACATACACAAAAATATGGGTAAATTAGAGTTACTTAACATACTCTTAACCATATCCATTAATATTATGTTACTCTTTTCTTATACACCATTTTCTTGCAATGTACTTGACATTGTGTATTTCGCACAAAAACCACATTTTTGAAGGAGTTTAGCAAATGGACTTGGGTGTTGCCCAGTTTCATCATGCCTTCTGTAGTATTCATCACCTTTATCAGACCTGACAACTTTCACCTTTTTGTCTAATTGTCTATGTACTTCATTCAAATAAATTTCCAAGGCATCCATTGCTTGAGACTTATGCAATAAGTAGAATTTACCATAATGTGAATAATCATCAATGAATGTGATAAAGTACCTTTCCTTTTCAAAAGAATTACATCAAAAGGTCCATAAATATTAGTGTGCACAATTTCAAGAAGTTGAGGGCTTCTTGCAGCACCTTTCTTTGCATGTTTGGTTTGTTTTTCTTTAATACAAACCACACAAATATTGAGATCGGTAAAATTTAGATTTGGAAGAATTTCATTCTTTATTAATCTTTCCATTCTTTCTTTAGAAATGTGACCCAAAGGTTTATGCCATAAGAAAGCGGAACATTCATTCACTAAACTACTTTTAGTGCTAACATTATGATGTAGACTCAAAATCGTTTCAGCATACAAACCATTTAAATTCAACTTATACAAACCGTCACAAAGATTATCAGTACCAATGAGATGATTATGCTTAAATAAATTGAAACATTCATTACCAAAATTAAAAAAAAGTATCAAGTAAGATCGAGTTTAGATAATGAAACCAAATTTCTAGAAACACTAAGTACATAAAGAGTTTCCAATAAATGTAAATGATGTTCGATGTCAAGGATTAAACAATAAGTCCTAACTGCTTCCACTGGAGCTTTCACTCTATTCCCAATGAAGACGAACTTCTCATTTGGGCTTATGGTTTATATTGTAAGAAGAAATCCCTACATTGTATTAGAAACACGAGTCATACATCCAGAATCAATCCACCATGTATTATGAGAACTTCAATTAAATTTGATTCGAAACATACATAAGCATTAAGCTCACTTTTCTTTTCGAACCAAGCCTTATGAAACTAAAGTTGATAGAATATTCTAATGTCAGGAAGGGAACCTTATTTCACTGAGTGGATATTAAACCCTTTATAACCGCTACTCCCATCAAATAGTAATTGTCTCTAGAAACTACTCCACTTAATCTCACGACTCATTTACAACTTAGTCCATAAAAATTATTTATTTATTTATTAATCCTTAATAAGTCACATGTCTCTCACATGAAACATTAAATCTTACATGAGGTGGTGTGACAACTCACATGTATGGTGGTGTTGTGGTCGCACCCACACGCAGGTCAGTGAGAGAGAACGACGCACGACGTGGGTATTAGGAGTAGAGGTGGTGGACAATGCAAGGGTTGTGGCCTGGGGTGTGCGATAACAGGGTTGCGAGTTTGGAGATAGAAAAGGTCATGCGACGATGACAATGATGCAATGATGGTCAACATAGGTGGTATGTAACTTCGACAAGATGAAGGTAGTGGCAGCTTGCAGTTGATGCCTAATGGAATTGGTGGCGCACAAGATTTGGGTGGATAAAGTGGTGTTGGCGGCTATGATGATGTTTAAAATAATAATAAATACCGTGATGATTAAAAATCATCTAATTCACTATTCATAAAAGAAAATTGTTGGAATTCGCAATTCTAACTATGTCAACCCAATTCAATGGAAAAAATTAAATTGATACAATTTTAAAAGTTAAAAAATCAAATTAAAATTTAAAGAATAAATTGAATAATTTAAAATAATTTAAGGATGAAATTGATAATTTTTTAATTCTTCCCTTTCTTTTCCTCAATTACCCTTTGTTGCTGGTCCTTGTTTGGTTGGGGGTTTCAATTTTCATTTTCAATTTCGCGCGAAGAAGAAGAAACAAAGAAAGGTGGTGCTGGGTATTCTATGGCGACCCCCAACAACAGCAACATTAACAACGCGACGGCGAAACCAGGAACCCTAGGCGTTGGCGTAGGTGCAGCTCCTACTCCGCCCAAGTCCCAGCGCGGCCACAACAAGCCCAAGTGCAAACAGTGTGGCAATGTCGCTCGTTCAAGGTGCCCCTATGAATGTTGCAAGAGTTGCTGTTCTAGAAATCAAAACCCCTGTCATATCCATGGTTCGTTCCTTATCCTTCTTTTTACTTTCTCAAGTCACAGAGAAACATTCTTGTTCTTTTTCACTACCCTAAAATAATGATATTTCTGTGTTGCTTTGTGCCGTTTATGATTGATTTATCATGCTTTAACTGTCTGAATTATTGTTTGCTATGATCTCACCTTCTTGAATTGTAGTTAAGAGGAAGGAATTTGTTGTTAACATGTTATTTAATTAGTTCAGCAAAATTAGGGTTTTGTTTTTACCTGTCTCTGAACTTTCTCTCTGTTTATAAGCATTTATCCTGCTCCTAGTTTGCTTTACTCTTTGTTTCGTTGTGCCTTTTGTTGCTGTTAACATGTTGTAGTTATGCCTTAGATTAACAATGGTCATGCCGTTAAGCTATGAATTCAGTGTTATTGATAAAACTGAGTTAAGTTTTGAGTACGTTTTCACTATTACTAGAAGTACGCAAAAAGAAAAAACTTTGCTATTTCTGCTATGTCCAAGGTTTTAAATTACAGTTGTGATCCTTGACATTGCCGGAAATTGTGGGCAAATGCGATTGCAATTGTGGTCGCGATGCGGTTGTGGCAAGCCCCAAAACCTTGATATTGCAGCTGAAGTCGTCTACTCTTTTATAGCGCACTTAGCTTATAATTGGAAAAAAGTTCCTCTAAAACTAATAAATAAATCTTGGATACCAGCATAGTTGTTTACTAAAGAGCATCAACCTTGAGTTGAAGTTTTTTCAGCCCTATTTTAGGTTCAGTAGCTATGGATAGGCCTTTTTCTTCTTTTTTTTCCTGAAGGAAGATGGAAGAGGTAGGGAATGATGGGAGAAAGATTCTAGGTAGTTGGTCTTTTTTTTTCCTTGGGTGAAAGTTGGTGTTTGCCCTGCACCCCAAATTGGGCGACTCTCCATCCCAAACAGTCTGTGGATGGTTTTCTTTTTTGCTTTTTTTTTTTTTATTATTAATTATATATTATACCATCATAAAAGTATAAAGTACTCTATAACTTTGTAACCAGTGTAACCAGTATCATACGATTGACAATTTGATTTGTACGATATGATTTAAGTGGCTGGTGATGTGAATTGGATGCTGACTTGTTTTGGTGCTTGAATTGCACCATGAATCACTGCCAAATTGTAGGATTCATGGTTTTGGGGATGAATCGCGCTTCTACCACAACTGGGTCACTCCTCTAACTGGATCAACTCATGTGTGACCTGGTTCTGAAAATCCTATTTAGCAGAAAGGAGAGGGAATTGGCCGATTCTTTCCCTCCAATCAGATCCAGGGTGCCCCATTCTTCACGTGTGTCTCTTTTGCCTAATTCTTGTTCTCCTCTTTCCCGTTCCCCTATTGTGCTCTGTACGTTTCTCTTTTCACACTATTTTACTATGGGTTCTGCTCATTGTCTGTCACTACACATGTGTTTCTCTTCCACAATCCTCACTACCTATGTTTTTATTTTTTATATTTGGGTTCATCTACCACCTACCCCAATTAACTTGAGTTAAAGGTGCTGTTGATGTTGATGTTGATGTTTCTTAATGTTAGAATGTTCCTAAGTTTATGTCTTTTAGCTATTGATATTGAATTTGTTTTCATGTCTTTGTTATTTGTATATGCTTTATTTTGTTATTGATCATGAATCTTACAATTCATCAGTTCGATTCACAATTTGGAAAAAGGCCTTCTGATTCATGATTTGAATCTTGATTATTCACCTCAAGTGAATGATTAACAATAAATGATAAATGCACTCTTATTTTTGAAACAGGCTTACCTTAGAGCTATGATGCTTTGGTACACTTAAGTAGTTGCTGTACCCATACCTGTATTAGGTGTGTATTCAGTACTGGTAGTTTTTGGGTAATGGCTACACACTCAATCTTAATACTCACTTATCATTCAGGCATAGTTATCAATAGCTGTTAGTAGCTGGCTGCACTATTAAGGCATCATGGCTCTTGGGCATTACAGGAGCAGTAGCGGTGTGTTTCTTCATTGTGGAAAATTGCAGCTGGTATTGATAAATGGCCATTTCATGATTGCAGCAGCTGCTCTCAGTCTTCATGAGAAGCCTCAAATGCCCGTTTTTTTTTTTTTTTTTTTTTTTTTACTTTTTCATCCCATTTTCTTATGTTTTTGGGTCAGTAATCTCCTCTAAGATCAAATAGGGTTTTTAAGAACTCAGGCCAACCTCATATTATTCTTGCTTCTTGTATATTCATCATCTCTTCTGCATTTTGAGACATTTTCTGGCCAATATCACCTGTATTTCATGTGACCCAGGTTCTTTCCACCCAATGCATCTCTTCTTGCTGTCTCTGAAGTCTGTTCACACTTCACGCACTGTCTCTTCAATCTTCACTCTTGTGTTCATAAATTTCTGTTTCTGTTCGTCAATTCAAAGTTTAATCTTCTCAAACTTCTCTTTCTGTTATTTTTACTAATTGTGAAATGGGAACACGTTAATTTCTGCTATTTTTAAATTTTCAAGCATTTGTATATCTATCAATATATATATTTTATCAATATATATATGTGTGTATATATATATATATATATATATATAATTTTTTCTTTCTTTTTCCTCTCATACCTATAATTTCACTTTAGTAGCTATCATGCTATCTGCTATTCCTCGTTAGCATTTCCAAGGCTTCATGTTACATGCTGCTATCTGATAAAGACCTTGGTAGAACTACACCACAAAAGTTAGCTGATATTGTGAAAAATATACATATCTCTTTGTGTCTGTTATTCCCTTGTACAATTTTCAACGCTTCCTGTTACATGCTGCTATCTGATAAAAACCTTGGGAGAACTACACCATAAAAGTTAGCTGATATTGTGATCTTTCTCTCTCTGTTTGTGTGTGTATTACATAATTTATCTCAAAATCTATAATTGGATTGAGAGTTCTTATCATAATTTTAGAGTTCTTACCATAAAAGTTAATCCCCTTTTTTTGTGCATCCTTTACCTTAGGTTTAGAAATTTTATTGTAGCTCTGTTCTTGTACCAATGCCAGTATTTACATGTGTTCATGCAACACAGCTTTAGTGGAGCCCTACCCTTAACTTAAGACTTGGCAGGGGGCATGTAAGCATTTGTTTAACTAGTAGCATTAAAATTACAAGTTTCTTCTACAAAGTGAAACAAGAAAATGCATTTAAAAAGATGCGAGTGTTCTGTCAATCTATTGGCTATACATTGTTTTTCTTTTAAAATATTTCCCATAATATAAGATCCTAACAGATGTTTATTCTCCGCTCCCTTTGCTTCCATGTCTTATGTTGAATGCAGTGTTAAAAGCTAATTCAACTTTTCCTGACAAGGCACCCTCTTCTGGTGCGTCTCCCCTTGACCAGCAATCCCTAGATCCACATCCACCTCAATCAACGTAAGTTATGAGCATCAGCACCCTACATGTGCATCAAATCAATTTTTTAAGTTTATATTTTAAACATGTTGGGTTTTACTTGAAATATGTTGAATTTATTTAAAAATAGAGGTAAGATTTTTCTTTTATGCTGAATTCGCTGCTAACAGTTTTCTCATATTTTACCTCACATGAATAGTGCTATTCAGTAATGGCTCAATATTGTGTGTGTGTTTTGTATTATACGGTTATACCATTTTCTTGACGCAATACTTTTCTTGAACTTTTCTTAAATGTTTGTCCTGTGACTTGTTAATTCAACTGTACAATCAACATTTAAAAGCTGCTTTCAAGTTCTCTGTTTTTCCCTGAACTGAGGACTTTTTTTGTCTTTTATTTCAGAAGTGCTGGTAGAGTTGCATCACTTCGACAACTTTCCAATAGTTTTGCTCAGTTCAATAATTTACACCTTTCCCTTCGTTCAAAGAAGCCACTAACTAGAAAGGTACACAGTGCATAAGCAATGCTTGATTTAAGTGTATAACTTGTTCTGGTGACCTGTATGTTGTGTGAAAGTAATAGAATTGTGATGTTTACAGGATGCTGCAGCTATCAACGAATGGAGATTTGCCAAGATAAAGGAATACAAGGAGCGGAATGTTGAAGTGGAAAGTGAAGCTTTTGATCGATACATGCAGAATGTAGATTTACTGGAAGAAGTATTAGCTGTGAAGTCGTTGGATGACAATGTGCCCTCTGCATTAGAGTCTAATGCTACTCCAATGGAGAGCAATGAGGCAGTGATCCCTGGGATAAAATTGCAGCTAAGATCAAATACTATGAGAAGTGATGGTTTGAGAATGAGAATACAACAAATTGTAAACGAGGGATTAAAGAAGCTTGAGAAAAGTGCTGTAGATGGTGACATCAATGAATCAATTGATGATGAATCTAATGAAGCTTCGAAAAGGGGAAAGGGGATTGAAAGGTTATCAGCTATAAGTGATCTTATGGATAAAATTAATAAAGCCAGAACTGAGGAGGATTTGAAGCCGTGCTTAGAGATGAAGACCCAACTCTTCAATTTGGACGAAGGCTCTAGCGCCAAAGACCTTCAAGACAATGAAATGCATGCGAATGAAACTGCTGAAAGTGATGTGGTACGAGCAGAAGGATTGGATTATTCTTTACCGAAATTTGTTACCACCACCGAGATTGATCTAGAAGTTCTCAACACCATAGACAAAGACTTTTCTACCCAGGATATAGAGCAGTTATGAGGCTAGATTTCTTGAACGTTGTGATTTCCCTTGAAAGAAGCAGAGATATAAATGTTGTGCTGTTGTAGGAAAATGCTCTCTAATTAGAATTAGGTAGTCAAATGTAAGCCAAAATGTTTTAGAAATTAATCTGGATACTTGAACCGGTTGAAGTGTGAACAGATTATATTCAGTTTGAGCATTATGCAATTCAATTACGGTTCAACAACTTTAGTCCATTAACCAAATCATGACTTGAAAGCTTTGGCGCTTCAATTTCGTGCTCAATAATTTCTCATTCAGCAGTTCTGAAGACATTGTCTACAATGTTACTGCATGTTTGATTTTCCATTATAAAATTACGTTTGAGGCAAAAGTCATTTTGCCAACCCATCAGAACCCTTGTTTTTATGTTTATTTTGCTTTTATTCATTGAATTTACATTAGAACACGCACCATAGCAATTTGAACTGTCAACCAAACATGTACTTAATGACTAAAGTAATTGAATGGATGAGTAGTTTTAACTTTTAACTATTGCTATTCCACTGTCCTTGTTTATTTCTACCCTACTTTCTGACACTGTCAAAATACATTGTCAAGATGCAGCTGCCTCATTTTATCTGGCAAAACCCTGTTCATATTTGGGTATTTTATTATTGTTACTGTTGTTAACAGTGCGATACCATTGCACACTAATTCGATTAACGTATGTTCCTTGCCACCAATGTTGCAATAGGATGTTACAGGATAGGATGTTATAGGCTGAAAGGACGATGCACTATCTCAACCCTCTTTATGGCATGTTTTTGTCGGCAAATTATCTCAGATATTTGACATGTTATTGGAAATTGAGATAATAGTGCACATTAGAATCCCAAGTTTAGGTTGCAGAGAGCTTAAGCAAAAAGCAGAGATAGGGTGATTGTGTTGCTGGTTTGAGGGATTGAATATTGAGGTCTAGTAGTTTCCACCAGTCAATACCTCAAAGGGGTTCTCTGAAATATGAGACTTCCCTGATTTTGACTTTTGAAAGGAATAATAAGATAAAGCTGCACATACATTGGTTAAGGGTGCTATCTCAGCCTCATTTAGCCAAGATAGTGGGTCAATAGCTTAAAGCTTAAAAGGTGATCAAAAGCATGCCGTACATATTCCTGCCCCTATAAATGTTTTTCCTCTATTCACCACCTTAGAAGTGAAGAAACCACTTAGAATATGTGCTCTTATTGCCCCTTCAATAATTAATGTTTTGGGCAACCGACAAAAGAAGAGGGAAGCCCTTGATTTTATCATGGATATGATTTATTATGGTAAAACATTGCAACAACGTATACCTAATTGCCTGTATGAGTGGTGGTACACGTGCAGTGAATTCTAGTTTCAATGGGGCAACCAAATCAAACAGTTGATTATGATTATGCATAGTTTAATTTATTTATCTTTGAATCAAAGACTCATCCATTGATTAGGCTGGTTGGTTCTTGCGTCAAAAGAATCCTAGATGGGTTTGGGGGGGTGGGTTCCATAGGCAAAATACCGTTGGGGACACAAAAATTCCATCTTTCACCATTTTTCTCCTCCCAACTTTTAATAATATTGGTATAGTATAACCTTTTAGGCTATATGGGTTTCTTAATGTAGAATAGAAGAGCTTTATTTTTTTTTTCTTGCTTTATTCTCTTACATTCCTCTCAAGTTTCAATGGCTATACTATACTCATCTCAACATCAACTTTTTAGAGTTCTCTCTGCTAATCTATCAAACCCATTATCATGCCCAATGTTCTCAATCCCTTGATCATCGTAATGATTCTCTATTATAAGATTTTGGTTCATCATAGAGTATATTATTAGCCCACCAGAAATAAAAAAATAAAAAGGAAGCAGGCATTGAAAAAGAGCCTATCCACTTTTACTTAACTTTTGAACATGGGTAATTTGTGGTGCAAATTACTCTATCAACCGTCCAAATTAAATGTTTATATATAAGTTATCGATAACATAGCAAAATATATTAAAAATCTATCTCACTTCAATTCATTTTCTACTCTATATAGATTATAGGACTTGGTATTTTACATGCTTTCCATCTGGAAGTATTCTACATTCAACCAAATTTGTTTTTTGTTCAAGGCCACATAACTATCTATGATTGTGTTGGGTGACAAGGATAGGGAGGGAAGTTAAGAAGTTCACATGGAAATGGTGATTTCCCAGGGAATCAAATTTTAAAAACAGAGATATATATATAATCCTTTTGATAATTAACTTTGCTAATTAAGAGCTGGAAATCAATAGAGAGCAACATTTTTTTTTTCGGAGGGGGGGGGGGGGATTGTTTTGATTATATATTATTATTATTATTCTTTTAAAAAAGTAACCCATGTGTATGTACAGCCAAGAATCATGGTTCTCTAGGTCATACGAATCATGGTTTTTTCTCTATAATTTTGAACAATACTTTTAGGGATTGATGGCATCCCCAATGGTCAAAACAGTTCCAAACAACTTTCCTCCCATGAAAAAAAAAAAAAAAAAGAGAGAGAGAGCATGAAACTATTATAAAACACAAAAAATATTTAGTCATCTTGGCCTGTGATGTGTCAGGGGCCACATGGTTTGGGACACTGTTGTGAAATCTGTAGACCAAAAATCTCATTTCCTGGCACAAGATCAGATAGTCGGCCAAAGGAGGAATAACTATTATGTGGGATTAGAATGTACAACTATCTGTCACGTTGAATGGTACAAGGCTACGTGCCAATAAGAGAACATTATGTTTAGATAATGTTATGATAGTTTTATGTTTAGGACTAATAAACCTATGTAAAAAAGTTTTTTTTTCTTTCACAAATTTGAATTAAAATAACTTCTTATCAAAGATTATGTTTTCTTTTTGTGTGAATCAGTAATATTTATCAATCAACAATTGAACATGAATTCCTTCAAGTCATAAAAATTATCCACGTGAAATTTGGATTTTCCCAATAAAGTATTTTTTATAATAAAATAAAAATTATGTTAGACAATAGTGATTATTTTTTAATATTTAAAATGGAGGTTTCCACAATTTTTTATTTTATTTTAGCTAAAGTAAAGTATTCAAGGACTTAAATTAATGGGAGCTACACGTTATTTTTAATCTATTTAATCCTTCTTTGTATAAAAAAAGATGATTTGCTGGGTAAATCAAACTGGAGCACCAGTACATTTTCAATAAGTATAAAGTTGATAATATTTGCAGTTTTAATATTTTAAATTGTGACGAAATATAATTATCATTATTTTACTATTAATTATGCACACCTTATTATCTAAACTACTTTTTTAATCTTGATAATTCAAATTCATCTTATAAATTAAAGTAAGATGGAACCAAAGATAAACCAACTGAAGCTCATGTTTTAGGTTCATTAATAAAAAAAATTATTTATTCTTAGTTTTTATAAAATCATATATTAGTAAAAATGTCATATATTAATAAAAAAAGGTCCAAATATAAATTTTAGTTAAAGTAATAATTAAAAAAAATTATTTTAGTCCTCATTTATCGTTGAAACAGTCTTGAACTCAAATAAAAAACATAAATGAGTTTTGTTAAATTAATACATATGTTAGTTACTATTTCTTCCTGGTTTAATTTCTTTCATTTTTTCTTTTTTTTTTTAATCCAATATTCTTGAATAACAGCTAAATCTCACATCATGAATAATGATTTGTAGATTGTAGTTATGCACATTGCTTTTGTTTATGTAAGAAAATATAGAGCATAAGGATGAACTATGTTTGATGAGGATATATATATATATATATATATATATATATATATATATATATATATATATATATATAA
>PYAF01002917.1:1590291-1613470 GCA_007407185.1 Glycine tomentella | reverse complement strand
AAAGGGTTTAGGTTTATCATTTAATTTTCTTTATGCTGCTTTGTTAGTCATCAAATTTCATGAAAAAAGAAAAAAAAAATCTTGAATTTTTAATTGCTCTTTAAATCAATAAACCGAAATGACTTAAACTGTTAAAATGAGAGTTATTTGGGAATTACTTTTTCATCCACCCATTTTTTTAAACACATTATCCATTTCTTTACTTTTTTGTAGCAAAAACATCTCCAATGTCCCAAAGAGTTTTTTTTTTTTTTTTTCCCAATGGGTTTGTCTTTTGATATTTAAATTTCTGAGTTCTGTAAAAATTTGATTTCCAGAATTAAGATTTTAAAACTCTACATATTCTGGAATTAAATCCAAAAGTCCAATTATGTTCTAAAATTATAATTCCAGAATTCTATTTATATATTTTCAGAGTTATAATTTTAGAAGTCTATTTATTGCATATTCTAAAAATAAAATTCTGAAAATACAATTTCAGAAGTCTATTTACCGTATATTTCTGGAGTTATAATTTTGAAAGTCAATTTATAATACATTCTAGAAAAAAAAATTCGGGATTTTTTTTTTAAAAAAAATTGTAAAAGAATTTGATGAAAATAACTTTTTGTTGTTGTTTTTTTCAGTTATTTATATGAAAAATTCAAGATAAGATAAAAAGTGAAATTTTGTAATTAAAAAATAGAAAACGATTTTCTTAAACTAAGTAACCCCTTGTAGAGAAAAGAGATTACCAAAAGAAAATCAATCAATGGTTAGTGTGTTTCATTTCTATTAAATGCACTAAATTTGTTTCTATCCCAAATTCCATCCCGCCCCATTGTTTTGTGAACCTTGTGCTCTCTAGCCTATATTTATGGCTGTTCTTTTCACTTGTATAAGATGTTTATCTAATTACTGTTTGAACAGCTTATTCAAATTGTTCAACAATCATTTAGACTGCATAATAGATTATATATATACATCTCCCTCTCCAATATATTAGAAACTAAGAAACACATAAATAGTCCATGGAGGTTAGGAAGTAATAATCAAATGGAATTGGATAATGAAAAAAAATGGTTATTTGGACCAAGGTCATTATATAGTTGTTCAGAGTGATAACCACGAATGAGCTAATTCAATTGTTGTCATAATCTTGGTATTTATTTTTTAGAAGAATTGTGCACTTCTGAACCGGCATTAAAGTTCCTTTAGGCTCTCACTAATTAAAGTGGTCAATACTCAATAGTATTTAAGAGTTAAAACTAAACATTCAACATTTTGAAGAAGGAACCTAGTAATGATGGTTTCTTTTTCTTTTTATAAAAAAAAAAAAAAATTTGCTAGGTCAGACTTCTTTCACTTGTTTATGTTTCTTTGGGAGGAGGGTATTTATCATTATTACCTAAGCTCATCATCCTTTGCAAGTGAAAATGACAAAATTAGATAAAGGCAAGGCAGTGGCGACAATCCAAATGAGTTTAAAAAGCTAATTATATTGAAGAAATTAAGCACATCTAATCTCATGAAACTACATGGTCCCTACCACACCCTCAAATTCTTTAACAGTTGTAACTGAAACAACCAAACATGTATTCGAAAGAGAGTGGCTGGCTTGATTATCAAACATCAATTATATCATCATTACCATGCTTAATTAATTAACAAATGCATAATATTAATAATAATCAGTCTACTAATGCTTCATTGACACGGCGCAATTGGGTTTTGTGGGATCAAGTCAAAGGAGGCTTGCGGAAAATTTTGGAAACCCCATTCCCAAATCAAAACAAGAAATTCCAAACACGACTTAACCTTTTTTCACAAACTGTATTTGCTTTCACCTATAGTCTATATTGATGACAATCGCTCAATCAAAGCCCCTTTAGATCAATGACACAAATCTATATAATAGAGATGATAATAATGGCATGATTTGAATCCATTTCCGAATTTTGCTTTTCTTTTGCGTTTCACCTTTTTGCTCCAACGGATTTATATATATTTGAATCAAAGAAACAGTATTTATTTTTATAGAAAAGATAGATAGAGATCGATTTGGGTTTTAACTTTAGCTTAACATGATCCAAACATGAAGCCATCCATATAGAAGCAGCCCTATTATTTAGGAGGCATACAAGACAAGACATTTTAGAATTAAGATAACGATTTGGCAACCCCCAACCTAAAGAAATTTGCACGATTTGAGCAAGTAGTACAGTTTATTTATTTTTTAATTATATATCTTTTTGTCACTTGAATAATGCTTTTAAGCTAACCCAATATATAAAGCACTCAATCATAGTCGAAATTCTCAAATTGTATGCTGGCTATGCGATGAGATTAGGTTTCAAGATTCTTCAGATTGAGGTTGAAGGTTTATAACAATTCAGTCATGTAATTTGATCCTCATATTTATACTTTTGACTTTTTTTTCCTTCGTGTAACACACTGCTTAGTACTTTAAAGGGGCTAAAGCATAATATTTTAGAGACGAGCAGTCGCGTCTAGTTTGTTTCATATTTTACTTTGAAATTAACTTTATCTCGTATCTAATTTTCATCTTAAAAATCCTAATCAAGTAGCATATACCCTGTATTATTATTAATTATCTCTTATGTAGTCAGCTTCAGATTCCCATTTTGTTTTCAAAGAAAAACTTGTTAATTATAATAATTAGCCATTTTTATTAAAACCCACTAAACGCTATCTTTGAACTTCAATGTGCATGCACTTTGTGAGTAATGACAATGGTGATCCTAAATCACAATCAAAGCAGACAATAAAGCTTGAGATTCAATTTGATTTCATCAGCCACATCAAGGATTGTTATCTAGATTTCAAGCTTTGATTGAGAGGTCTTGGTGCGTGCATAGTTGTCCCACACCCGTCCAACGTCGTTTTTAGACGTATTTCATATTTGGTTAGTGGACTTTATACATACGTTAGTCCAATAATGCCTAACCTATGTGTACCATTCAAGCTGGGGATATGAATATTGCGTGCTTAGTGATATTCATATTATTGACAAGAAAATGCTCCTTCCATTTCAACATGTTCATTTTTTTTTCTTTCCTTGATTTGCGCAGTATATAGTTTTTTTTTTCTTTCAGAAACAAGTGTTTTTTCCTCCAAAACTGAAGGGTTGAGCTTGCTTATGATAATTTTCTCTTGTGATATCTTATGATATATATTATATAATAGTATTCATGCACAAATTATTTGTCAGAAGTGTGTCACACATCTCATACAACTATTCCAATTCAAACAATATTAGAATGTGTTAGGCATTTAAAAAAAAAAAAAGGAATTTCTGACGGACAAAATCCGTCGTTAAGTTAAAAATCTGTTGAAAAAACAGAATTTCCGACGGAATTTCGATGAACAAAAATCCATCGGTAAAATGGTCGTAGGAAATTTGAACCGATGATTTTTTTCGTTCATCGGTAATTATCGACGAAATTTTTTGTCGGAAATTTCCCATGAATACATCGTTGGAAATTTCCGATGGAAAAATCTGTTGAAAATAAAAGTATGTGACATTTGCGACGGACAATTCGATCGGAAATTTGCATGGGTAATTATTTTTTAGGCTTTTATTTTTTGTTTTTATTTTTTCGGCACCATTTGTTATTTATGAATATTTAATTCTCAATTATATTATTTAACGTCAATATTAAAACATAATAACATACATGCAATTAATGAAATATTCAAATTCATTAATCCCAAACAAATTAACTAAAATTCAAAGTAATAGAGTTATAAAAGCACCATGTCTAATAAGTCAATACTAATCATAAAAGCTTTGCAGATATTGGCAATTGAGTCTGATGGCCCTTCGTACAACGGCTGATTCGCGTCCACCAATATATTGTAAAATCTTTGTGTATCATCTTTGTCTGAGAGTATTGCACACCATGTCTTGCATTAACAAAAATTGTTCAACTTGACCCATATTTGTTGCGCTATTTGAAGTATCCATGTAACTATTGTCGTCATTTATATAAACATGCAAGATGTCTTCACCATGATCAGTCCAAATCCAATAATTAGGCTTGAACCCATTTTTGTAGAGATGAACTTTGACAACTCTATCCTCCAAAATCTTACTACAGTCGGATTTTACACAAGGACATCTTATTTCCCCATCATTGTGATAACTATCTTGCTGACACGCCTTGGTTACGAATTCATCAACCCCCTCAACAAAAGATACTTTCAAACCGCTCCTACCACTATAACATCTATCATACATCCAACGACGATTGGAAAGAATATAGTTTATTTTCTGTGTATTTAACAGAAAAAAGGAACATTGATGAATGACATACATAAAAATGCAATGGTCATGATATGTTATAAGCATTAACTTGGATTCTATATAACTAGTAAGTATATTGTTCATTCACTATCTAGTTGGTAAGGGAATTCTTTGTATAGAATAGGTTACAATACAAGAATATAGAAAGCACATATTGATGTTAAGTCACAATTTAAAAGAGACCAAGCAAAAAGATTCATTTGTGAGATATATAACAAAGGATTTAAAAGAGACCATAATCGCGAACTTCACATAAGATGGCACAATTTACCATGGAAGCTGAAACAGAGATCAAGCAAAGAGATTATAAGGAAGAAGGTGTATGTGTGCCCAGAACCTAGTTGTGTGCACCAAGTTACCTCAAAGGGCAATGGGGGACCTAATTGGCATCAAGAAGACTTGTGCAGAAAGAACGACGAAAGTTAGTGGAAATGTCACAAGTCCTGAAACAACTCTGCTGTTCCATGAGACTGGAAAGCTGACTCCAAGACCTATGGCACTAGAGAGTACAGATGTGACTGTGGAACCCTCTTATGAAGGTTACTAACCTAAACAACCATCAACAATGACCAATTATGATTTACATGTTCACTTCATAAGTCAAACACATCATTCATTTATGAAGGATGCTATTTCAATCCAAGGTTAACTGAAATTCACATCTCCATATTCCAATGTGTACAACATTAAAGTCACCCTCATTCCTTATCCCTTCTTACAATGGAGAAGATGATATATACACTGAACATTTGAATAGCCTAATATATCTAATAAATACTACATAGTATATAGAATATGTGTACCTAACTATACTACACCTTTGTGACTTGTGTGAGACAAAGTGTTATTATTATTGTCTTAAAATTGAGATATTTTATTAATGCAGTGGCAGGTGCCTAACAATATGTATGTGTGTGTCTTTTAGGTGCAGGGAAAAGAGAGAGAGAGAGAGAGTCAAACAGGGACACTTAGCCACTATGAGTATCAAAATAAAAGGGATTGGAACACTTTTGGTCAGTACTTGGCCAATTTGAATCAGGTTTACCAAGCACCAACTACCATCTATTTTTTGGTTGTCAAAAGCATGCCACATGAAAGTTTGTTATTGAATTTGCTTACATGTAGTGGAATTAATAAAACTATCCATTATATATTCATTCAACACCATAGGCTATTTCTTCAAAAGTTGACAAATTATTTTTTATTAATTACAGTAGGCCTTTTCTATAGGCAGCTCATTTGAATACAAGCTTTTTTATTTTTGAAGGCTGCAAAAAAAAAAAATCTGATGTTACTGCTACATTTTAGAACCTTCATGATAGCACAAGTTAAGACCCATTATGCAGAATCCATCTTGACTATTTAGACTATACAAATTGATAATCAAAAACAAAAAATAAATAAATAAAATAAAAATGCTGGGAAAGATAACAAAAAACAACATAGATGAGAAATTAAAGGAGAAACATTATGATCATATCTGAATAAAACAATTCCAGTGATTGCTGATAGTTAGGCCAATGATTATTATTATGATTTTAATTTACTTTTAATTAAAATTTTTTCTCTTCTCCTTAGCAATACTATCCTAACTCCTGAGAATTGTCTTTAACTTACAGACTATGTTTTGAAAAACCCATACTTCTTTGGATCAAAGGACATCAATAGGCCTAAACTCAAGTTCACCACCATAAGCAATTTTAAAACTGCTATAAAAATTATCAAATGCAAGAGGTTATTCCTCAAAAGTCACTCTTATAATCAATTGGATCATATATATGCTTCTTGTGGTAGAGCTTGGAACAAATTATTCAATATTACATCCAAAAAATGCTAAAGAAATTGTCAAAAGTAACAAAAGGAATTCTCATAAGCAATCTGCATGTGTTGATCTTTTTAAGTACAAGAATATAATAAACTGTGCTTAACTAGGATGATTAACTCATGAATCAAAGCAAGGGAAATCATGAATCATCCTCCACCATGCATTTCTCTTGAACAACATGTTCAATATCCACCCCTTTGGAATTATCGTCAGTCATGGTAATTAATTAATTAACTAATCTTACTTGTCAATGCCCCTCATAACAAAACAGTCTAGCATAAAACCTTCCTAAACCACAACGCAAAACACATGAATAACAAGCCAACCAATTCACACACCCTAAATTTTGTCAATCACTCTTGTAAAAATGATTCCAATACATTAATCTTAATGGTAGCAGTTTTAAAGCCCCAAACCCTGTCACATGCGACAAAACCCAAAACCCCTAACACTCACCTAACAGGAAATTGAAGACGACACCAAACACGACAGAATAAGCTCCACTCAAGGTACATGTTGACAACAAAAGTTCACACACATGTCGAACTCGAAATGAGGCAACAATGGAGTCACGATGGTAGAGGAAAAGGATAAACGAAGAAGGCTTCGACTGGAAAGGGATACCTGTACCTGTGACGGAGGAAGTCGTACTCGTCACGGAGCCTGGGTTGCACACACGCCGGAGTCGCAAGTTCGCACAGTAAGGGGAACCAAACTCTTTTTACACGATTGCTAGGGTTCACCTTAACTCTTTTGGGATAAATGAAATTTTTCGACGGACTCATAATCAATAGGAAACTTCCATGGGAAACATCCAAAATTTCGACGAAAGCTCATCGGTGGGAAGCTGTCGGTCGGAAATGGCGTGTTTTTTTTTTTGGTAGTGAGGCCAAGTGAGCCAATTAGTCACAGACAGTAACATATAATCAGGGGCTAATAAATTATGTCAATTTAGAAGCTAGAATTATGATGGATCTTACCCGTCCACCATCAAACCACATTCCACAGTTCAAACGTGACAATGATGATATAATATACAATTAGCTTTTTCATAGAACTTGAATCATATAACTTGGGCATATATATGCAGAAAGGTTGAATGGTTGTATCTACAATGATCAGTGTATTTACATGAATGCAACTATTGAAATTAAGAAAATAAAATTGTAATTATGGTTGAGATGGCTAGGCGGCTATTCTGATTTATTTATTTATTTTTAAATTCATGAAGAGAATAGTTTATGTTTATTATCTATTCAAACTTCAATTGATTTCCATTATTTATTGTCAAGAATTATCATGCGTACAAAAGTAATTTTTTATGTAAATTTGAAAAAAAATGTTTATGACTATAAATAAAGTCTCAACATTTGTAGAAGGAATATGGAACACTGCACTATCATAATTGTTTTCAGAAAAATAAATAAATTAAATAAACAAAATAGTCTTTATGACTAAAAGAAAACCACCACCCCCTTCAATTTGGGTTAGTTGAACAATGGTTTCTTTTGGGTGAAACAATGATCAAGATATCGACTATTAACAATAAGACTAAAGGGATATTTTGCATCACAAAGGGCTAAGGAAGTGTTTCATAAAGAGAATAAATATTTAATTTAGATATGAAAATGGTGATAAGTAGTAGATAAAGAAGATGCTTGTAATAAGTTGTGCCAAAACCAAACTACGGGGGACAAAGATTAGATCCACGAATCTCATATGTACACTATAATTTGTACTGATTGTTTTTGCCATCCACATGTCCTAAGTCACATGTTACTCACATGATGTGTTTGATATCCCTTGTCACCCATTGTATAATGACTGAAAAGGCTATCATCATCATACAAATGCATGAAAATTGGCCAAAGCTTGGGGCCCTAATAATTTGTTTGATGGAAAGGACAATTGGATCCAATTAATTAGGGGTATCAGTGGGTCGGATACCAGTGTACCTAATATGGTCCTTTTAGTTTAGTACTTTAGCCCGTGTATGATGCGTGGGTCCCAAATCAACATTTTTTTTCTTCTCTCTTTCTATTGGGATACTCCATGTTTATTTCCCCTTGAGACCATTACAAGGGTAAAATATAAAATAGTTAAGGTGGTTTGTCTTCATTTTAATATCTCAAACATAAACATCTCTTAGGATATGTGACTATAACTAAAAAAAAAAGAGTTGTAACTATGTCACATGTCTGTGACTTGCGTTTTAAAACCTTTTGATAGATATATGTCTTATAAAGTATGTAGTAATAATTTTGTTATAGCAAGATAGCAAAAGTTGAAAGGCAAAGTTAACTATTAGAGTGAATATATATACTATAAGATAATTTAGATTTAAATTCAGAGAGAAATTAAAACTAACATTATGAAAATTTAAGTGGAATCGAGTTCAGGTATCACTACTACAAAATATGTAATTAACATCGGTTATAAGAAAAATCAATGTTAAATTATTCGCGGTGATATTTCTATAAATAAATGGAACTTCTTAACATCGGTTTGCAAAAGCTCAATGTTACTAGCAGAAACTTAACATTAATTTTTTTGAAAATCGATATTACTAGTACAATGTCAACATCGATTTTCAAAAAATCGATGTTGTTAGTAATTAGTTAACATCGGTTTTCAAAAACCTATGTTGTCAAATGAGTAGATAACATCGATTTTTAAATAAATCTGATGTTGGCTCTTTTTTAATATTTCTAAACCTCTTACTTTGGCACCTCGAGCACCTCTTCTTCTCGTTACGGTCTCTCCGTTCCCTAATCGCGCCTCCTCTTCTCGTCACCATCACAACCTCACCGCACTTCTTCTTCTCTCCACTATCACCAAACCATCGCACGTAACAATCACTGTGCCTTCTTGAGTCTCACAGTATTGCCTCACCGTCACCCTCGCGTGCCTCACTGTCACCCTCGTCGCGCTTTTCACCGTCACGTCCCTTTCACTTGGTTTTTACTAACAATGTGTTTGCAAGGTAAAGGATACTTGCGGATGCTAGAGCTAATGTTATTACTAGGGTTTCATTCTTATTAGGCCACACAGTTTCTTCAATTCCATTTTATTATGGTTTCTTTCTTATTTTGTTTCCATTTTGATGCAGTCGTGAAAAGATCAACACGGTGGTGTTGATTTGTGGGTGTGGATATCTGATGGTGGTTTCAGTGCTTATGATCTCGTTATTGTATGTGGTTCTTTTTCTTTTTATATGGCACAAGTTATTCCTGGAACACGAGTTATTGCTTAAAGTACTCTATTTCAGGGGTTTTATTTGTGTGAATTATGATCATGGAGCTTTGTGTAGGTGCCACTATAATAACTTGTGTGATCTGTTAGAGTGTTAAAATTGAATTTGATTAATTGGCGCATGTTTAATTAAAAGTAGCTTTCCTCGATATTGGTTTAGTACAATCTAGTATGCTCTCAAATGTTAACTAAAATGATTTGATATTTTTTTCTTCAGATTTTTGAGCCATTAAGTCTGGTGGAGCTTGTATAGCTTCCTCTTGACTTGGAGATGAGACATTGCAAGGGCTTTGGGTTTGTTCAAGTTTGTTACTAACACTTAACTTCAAAAAGTGTTGTTTCCAATAATAATAATGTTACTTATCTCTTTTGTATATTAATTCTTGAACAATTTTCCCATCTTGAGCATGCCATGGCTACTCAGAGTTAAAGTGGAAAATTGGAAATTGTTGGCAAGACTATAAAGGTAGATTTTTTTTTTTGAGGGTCTATTTGATTTTTTGATCACTTTTCTTGTCCTTTAGTTTGTAATTAGTGTTGTTCATTGAAAATAGGTTTCATCTATAACAAATCATGTTGGAAACCAAGATACAACTGCAAAATCAGAACACTTTGATGATGATGAAGGTGGATTGGTAAGTGTTCAATTGTATAAAACTTGAAAACAATTTGGTTCCCACAGGACAATTTGTCATTGAAATTTATGATAATTTTATTATGGATGAATGATTTTTTATTCAAGCTTGTTAGGCTTGATTGACCTGAAGTTTTGTTTATTTTAATAATACTTTGCATTGAAGTTTTATTTCTATTGAGTGTTGACCATTTTTATTTTTTTATTGAGTAAATAATGTTGAGGATTGAGAAGGCATTACAAATTTGATAATGTCAAACAAATTAAATTCTAAGGATGTCTTAATAGTTGTGCTTTTTTTTTTTTCTTTTTTACTAGGCTTAGAAGTAAGTCCTTTTAGCGTTTCTTTTGTTCCCTGATTCGACTCAAAATTTGAAATTTTTAATTTTTTTTGCTTCCACCTATTCTGCAGCCAGAAATTGCTTTTGTTTTTTCTACGTGGGGTTTTGGGGAAGTGTGTAATAGTTAAGAAAATTGGGCCAAATTATACTTTAGTCTATACTTGGTAATTAGTTTCTTGCTCATATATATATTATATTTTTCTCTATGTGCAGACTCTAAATGCCCAATCAAGAGCATTGCCTATGTAGAAGTTGGACTGGTCTGGCATTGCTGCAAGTTTTGTTTAAAGATTTTCCTCTAGTATATTTTGTAAAGTTGACATTGTTGCAGATGAATTTGACATTCTAGAAGCAAAACTAATCACGCTGTAGAATATGTAGACAACCTTTAGTTGTAATAAAACAAGAGAAAGTAGACAACTTTTAGATACTATTAGCCATAGAATGACACTTTTTAAGGGCAAACAAGAAAAAGTAAGATCATGCTATATGTTGCAAAATATGTATTGCAAGTTGGTAATATGAATTTGAAGGCAAATATTCTCTAGGATGAACTTTAGAAAATGAAGTGCAGTGTGGATGAGTCAATAGTCTAGATTTTTGTAAGGTCACTGTAATAACAATCTATGTATTTTTAGAATTCACTTTACTAAATTCACATTTGCAAAGTATGATACATATAAGTTGTAAAATGAATCCATGTGCTTGTCATGCTTATAAAGTTGTCCAATAAGGTGTTCTCATCGATAAAGGAAATATAAAATAGCTCCATGTACATTTGAATTGCAATGTATAAGATACTTTTAATGGAAATTTTAGTTCTAACTTTACATTCCCTATAACATAAATGATGTAAATTTTATTATTTTCCCTTTATGATGGCTTCCACTTGATGTTGCTAGAATGTAGGGGCGTCATTGGCTTGAGCCATTGTTGAAACCTACTTCTGATGCCACAATATCATCATTACCTTCAAATTATTTATCCCTTCCTCTCATGAGTGTGCTCAACATTGTCAGGTAATTTTGCAATCAATATATCTTAATAATGAAAATGATAAACAACAAGGAGAACATTTTGGAAATTTTTTTAAAAAATATTGGGGACTGTAAATAGCATTAAAAGGGGAAAAAAACCAACAAAGGAATTTTGGGCAGATGAGAAAGTACATGTGTATTAAAACCTAATTTTCTTTGAACAACAAAGTAATGGATTATACACTACAAGAAAGGTTCAATTATGAAGGACTTCGTCCATTTTCCAGATGTGCTAAATGGGGTGTTGTGATTTCATATTTTTCACTGTTTGTCTACCTGATAAATAAATATACATCAATTTCTTTTTTGTGCACGTCTAATGTGATGTCAACAAATAATACATTGGGGAAGTGGTCGAGGGTCTTTGAATTTTAAATTTATTATTAAAATGTTGAAAAAGAGATTACTAGAGTGATTAATGTTGTTGTCTGTTTGATGAAATAGAGTATATTATAGGTACAAAACTCAAAAAGTGACAGTTAACAACACCAATAACTAGAAATCCAAACAGACTAACTAACAAAGTGCAAGTTCACTGGGCTAGATCAATTAAGGGCTAGATGAATTAACTAACTAGGACTAGTATTAATTTCAGGTGTGGGTTTAAGTATCGTACATGTATGGATTATGAGTTTGTCATTTGGGGGAGAAGTGGTGTGTGAACGAAAAGTGTATAGTGGCAGAAAGTGAATGAGAAAGCAGGTGTTGATGAGTGATAATCGATGATTGATTATGTGTGACAGCGAATAAATTGGAAACAAATGATGAAATTGTATAACATTAAGCCCTTCAATGCACATAATAAGCTAGCAGGCCACTCCATTGTTTGAAATTGGAACCACTACTTCCCAATATCATTGCAGAGAAGATGAGACGAGGGATAGTTTTATTTCTTCAGCACTTCACCATTTCTAAAACAACAGTAAGATATTATTGAACAAATTACACTTTGTTACTTTAGACGAGTGTGTGTACTAGTAATCCGAATTTATAATTTATTATATTTTCTCTATATTATTGTGTATTTTTTCTCTAGTAGATTAGCAGCTTGGTCCATAAAAATATTTTCACACGCAGTTTAGTCCTTGAATTTGATAATTGAAAGAGTTAGTTCCTGAATTTTTAAACTTGATGGAGTGATGTGGCATTAGAATTCCAAAGTTTGGAGTCTCTGTGACTACATGAAATCCTAGAAATCAAACTAAACTCAAAGTTTGGACAATTAGACGATGAGCGTAGGAGTAGGACATGACAGTTTGCTTTTTTAAAGGCTAAGAATTTTGGTCTGGCCATTTCAGTAGTAAAAGCAATTGCTTTGGTAAGTTTCTTTTCAGGTACTATGTTGTATTGCCATAAGATTGGAACAAAGTCCCTCACTTGTAGATTTTGGATGAGAATTTAATTTTTGAATAGTGTGGAATTATTTTAAGAAACAATTTTCAAAATATGAAAGTGAGAAGGGAATCAGACAAGCCTTTAATGTTTGTTTTTAGTCTGAGTGATATAGGAAAATTGTTCTTATACAGGTTTTTATAAGGCCAAGCAGGGTCCTTGTGTTGAAGTGATCTGCTTTGCTAATATACTCCAATGCTCTATCTTATTTTGGTTAAAGGCTTATCCAATTTACTAAATTCAAATCTGAATAAAGGGATTAGTGGAGATGATGTTAATCTATCAAAAAGGAAAAATGCATTTGGAACTAATATATATCCTCGGAAAAAGGGGAGAAGTTTCTGGGTACATTCTTTATGATCTAATTTTTTTATCTCTAATTCATTACACTTGTTGATGAATCAATTGCTTTGCTATGCTGATATTATTAATTATGTATGGTTGTTTTAGAGAGGTTTCTATGGGAATCTTGGCAAGATCTGACTCTTCTAATATTCATTATAGCACTTACAGTGGAGTCATTGGTACTTGGAATAAAAACATAGGTGCGATTAACACCTTTATTTGTTAGTAGTAATTACGATCAATCATAACAATAATAGTGGGTTGGCAATCAAAAAAAGGAGGGTAAATTGTTTAGATTGTTGTCAATTATTTATTTTTTCTGTTAAAAATGACAATGTCTATAAAATAGTTTCTCCTAAGTTATGCACAAGTGACTATCTGGAATAACTTATTTGTCCTTGAATTATTTATGTTCCTTTTGGAAATTTGTAGTTTGTATGTTAATTAATCTAGTACAAGTTTCAGTTTATGAAATTTAAGGATGAAAGGGTGTTGATCAAAGAAATAAAATAAAACTAGTATTATGAAATGAAAATATTTCATATTTTGAGAATTTAAAAATGTTTAACATGTTTTATGCAAGAGAATCATCTATTGCTAGAGCTGCATCAGCAATTGTCACAATCATGGTTTGGCTTTCACCATGCACTTTGGTTTTGTTTTGAACTAAAAACTATATTTCTTTCCTTGTAGTTTTATTATTTTATTTGATGTAATATAAAATTTTATATGCCTACTGAACTACATGCATTTGTTGTACTTATTCACTTTCCAGCAAATTAGATTTTATAATTTTTTTTTATCATAGACACTATCCTTATGGGTTTCTTCCAATGTTGAAGAGGTTGTTTCAACAAGTCATGAAATTCATTTTTTTTAACTTTATGTGAGTATTTTTCCTCAGTTATGCAAGCACCAATATTAATATCTCCTCTTATCTAGAATCCTCAACAATCTTTTCTTAATACCTAATATGTTACTATTATCTTCTCTCAGGTGTTTAAAGACAGAAATGTGGTTGCTCAGCTTGTGAGAAGAGTTGAAAGAGTTGGTTTTAAGGCATTTGCCCTTACTGTGGACACGCTTATTCTTGGTCGTAGGGAGGTTGACATCAAAATCAGGTTGGCAACCATTTGGAAATTTCAATTGGAACAACCTTTCCATGAAACTTTACATGGTTCATCATGGTTGAATTGATAAATCTCCTACTTTAAGATATTTACTATTGGCTAGTTTGACAAGGTATTTTACAAATTTACATTGCCATCAAACCTGGTTTTGAAGAATTTTGAAGGATTGGATCTTGGAAAGCTAGACAATGCGTGTGATTACATTGCTATTTTCCATTATTTGGTTTGAAATTTTGAAATAACTGGGCTTTTTCATTATTGGTCATATTATTGTTTTTACTGTTACAATTTTTTGTTTGGAGTTACATTGCGGACTAGTGACTCTGGTCTTGCCTCTTATGTTGCTGGACAAATTGATCGATCACTTAATTGGAAAGTGATATAGATCTTTCACACATACGATTTCATAATCTGACACTGAATGTGGAAGTAATAATATTGAAAATCTGGTTTCATGATATCAAATGGCTTCAATCAATCACTTCATTGTCAATTTAGTTAAAGCCAATTAAACAAATGCACTTTGTTTCTTCCCTGTCCATTTATCTATTCATAATTTTCCCCTCAATCTTTAATCTTATCCCATATCTAATAATGTAGCAAGGATAGCCATACAAGCTGAAGCTGTTGGAATCATTTTTTCCAATTATGGAGCTCGTCAACTTGATTATGTCCCTGCAACTATTATGACTTTGGAAGAGGTACTAGATCTTAACCATTTCTGGAAATTTTACATTAATTGAAATTGAAACAAACCACTTGCTATCATTCTTGCTAGTGGAACTAAAGTTTGCTCATTCTCTATTTGATTTTATTTCATAATTCTTTATGAATTAAAACTTTAAAGCTGTTATATTTGAATCATTGCAAATTTCTTTTTCATTATCTGCTTCCTTACTCATAGTCATTGCATTTTCATCTTCTTTTTAATTTGTTGGTCCTATTGAATAGTGTCCTCTTTCAATTCATGTAACATATTGGAAATAATGGTTGTCTGACTTCAATAAAGTTAAAGTTGCACAAGGAAAAATTCCAATTTTATGGATGGTGGAATTCACCGAGGGATAGATGTTTTTAAAGCACCAGCTCTTGGAGCGACCGATGTATTTGTAAGTACACGAAAGTTTGATCACCATCGTAGCAAATTAGACTGTTGAATGCTTAACTTCAGTATATTTGTGTTTGTTTGCCTTATGGAATATGACAAGACAATATGTTCTTCTATTTCATTGGTTTACTAGATTTTCATTGTAGGCAGATGATCTATAATAATCTACCTAGCCCCATATTCCTACTATTTATATCTTAGCCTTTCATCTCAAATTTCAAATTTGTAGACATGTGGTGTTCTCATTGGCTGTTGTTGGTGAGGCTGGCGTGAGAAAAGTACTTCAAATGCTTCGTGATGAGTTTGAACTAACAATGGTATTAAGAGATTTTTGTTCGCTCAAGGAGATAACTCGTGACCATGTTGTCACAGAGTGGGATCGTCTAATATTTGGTCCCAAATTATAATATGACAGAAGTCTACCTTGTTCTTCTATATTCTAAAATATAAATTTTAGAATAACCTTTGTTCTTATTTCATGCTTTTATAGAAAACTTTGTTGTTAGAGTGAGTCAGCCATTAATCATCCATTAGTAATTGCAACTTCTTTGTTCAATGTACAAAAATAAGTTTCTACCTAGACTCGTTATTTATCTCCTTTTTTTTAATTTGTATTGATTAATCTATTTTTGCATTAAACTATGCAATTTGAAGATGATGATGATGATGATGATGATGATGATGATTATTATTATTATTATTATTATTATTATTATTAAATTTTTGCAAAAAACAACATCATTTGGTCTAAAATTGATGTAAAAAGTGTCTTTACAACATCGATTTTGGCCAAAATCGATGTTGTATATGACTTTTAACATCAATTTTTATATAATCGATGTAGAAAATGCTTTAGAGTACATAATTTTTGTTACATTTCTACATTGGTTTCAGCAAAAACTAATGTAGATAATGATTTTCAACATTGTTTTTAAAAATCGATGTTGAAAATGCCTACTTTTAATGACAGTTGTTTCAACATTGGTTCAATTTTTAGATAAAAAGGCATTTGAACTAAATATAAAATAAAGATGTGATTTGGTTTGGATCAGTTTAAATATAACATCAAATTCGAACCAAACCAAATCAATATTTTACGGTTTAGTTTGGTTCAATTTGGCAGTTTTTTAATTTTTCTATCTATTCTCATAATTTAAAATCTACCAACTAAACTTACATAATTATTATGCTATATTATTTTAAAAATAATTTTATTTTTTATTGAATTTTGTTTAACATATTTTAGTTGAAAATTATTATTTTCACTTCTATTTAGAAATAATATAAAATGGTATTACCTATTCTTTTTGTTACATAATAGTAATTTGTGCATCACTTGATATTTAACACTATTTTTTAACAATATTAGACATCATTTTCTAGCATATGAAAGCAAAATAAGCATTTTGATTATAAAGCAAAGAAAAAGTAATAAATTATTTAATACTTTTTTATTAATTATCACAATAAAATTCAATATAGTTATAGTATGCAGTTTGTTCAATTTGATTTTTTATTTTTTTTATAACAAATCTGAAAATCGAACCAAACCGCTAAAAGTATGCGATTTTTTATATTCTTGGTTTTTGCGATTTTCGGTTTGAACAATTTTTGGTTTTTTCTGGATGGTTGTCACGGTTTACAAAGGCCTGTTTGGGTAAGCTTCTCTAGAAGCACTTCTAAAAGAAGAAAATAAGAGCAAAAAGATGAGCTGAGCTTCTACGTAAGTACAAATAAGCTCTCCATTAGCTAATTTGTAGAAGCTCACTAATGTAACTTCTATGAAAGATGAGATGACATCTACAAATTAGCTAATGGAATATTTATTTTAGCTTATGGAAAAGTTCATTTCATTTTTTTCTTCTTACTTTTCTCTTCTAGAAATGTTTCTAGAGAAACTAACATCCAAACATGCCCAAATCGTTTTGATTGGTTTTGAACACCTTTGATATTAAGTGAGGTTTAAAGTTTGAATATTGTAGATGAAAATATAATTGAGAGAGAAGATCTCCTATTAAATGTAATCATTCATATTTTTCGATATAGATCACAAGTATTTTTTTTTTTTTACTAAAAAGAATCATATTTGAATTGAATAGCGTCACGATAACAATAAAACTCTTCTTTTGAGTATTTAATGTAGTTGCATATATTTAAAACTAAAATTCAAAACATCCAGCTAAAATAGAACAATCTCGCAGTTGATTCACTCTGTCAGTAATATCATTCAGATTTTTTAAGGAAAAATAATTATTAATAAAATTGATAAACATTTTATATGATAAAAAAAGAACATAGAAATCAAAAGGTGCATCCAAAGGGTTCTGAATGAAAGTTGGACGTACACATATACACTACGGAAAAAGCTAGACAGATGGAGAAAACAATATAAAGCCATTGAATAATTAGATTTAAAAAGAGTTGGATCTCAATCACTCATCTTAATTTGTTTACTAATTAATTTGCAATGCAATGGAGAATTGTCAGCTTAGGTAGGTGAAGAAATTATATTGAGTGGGAGGGGGAGATTTGAAATGGGGATACGTGCCAAAATAAGTAAAGGCATGAATTATGGCAATGACAGAGGGAGGGTCAAGAAGGCAACGAAGCAACGTGGAGGCAAAGGAAAGGAAACAAATTGAAAATGTATCAGTGACAGACACCCATATGCTGTGACCTGTGGTTAGCTATGAGATGGGTGATCGATTGGTGGGAGAAAAGGTTGTGCCTGGTGAGATTTTGTTATGTAGCCGCTAGTCCCTCCCTATTTTCTTTATAAATGTTCCTTGATTGAGTCTAGCCATATATTTCACAACAAAATTGACCCCTCCCACACCCACTCACACTACACCAGCAGAATAATTAAATTCATGTTTTAATTATTAAAACAAAATACGCAAAAACAAAATAAAATGAATGCAACCCATGCATTTGCATTCTTTTGGTTTTTTTCATCTATCCAATGTGTCTTCTCACATCATGTGTAGTTTTTTATTTTTTATTATTTACTTTTTATTTTAAATCATAATTACATAAGATTTTTATTTGGTATTTAACTAATCTTCTATCCATATGGTTGGCTCATATTGGTTAATAGTATATCTTTAATTACCATCAAACACATAGATCTACAACATAAAATGATTTTAGAAAAGTTTTGAATTCAAGTTATAAACATGCAGTTGTGATCTAGACAAAAGAAGTATTACCTTCAATCATGACTTCATTTCTAAACTAAAAATCAAACCCTAAACCTTTAATAAGAGATCCAAATATTAAACCACTTATACCAATAACTTTTGATTTACATTGTGCTGTGTTGTGTGTAGTTAGTACATAGTTTTCTCTCTGACAATTTATTTTAAATAAAAGAGAAGAAATTGGATTTCCTCTTGGTCAATTTTACTTTGGTTCAAATCTCCCCAAAAATCTATCCTTCATCTGAAACATCTGGGCTCCTGATCAATTCAATCTTTTAATTCCTGCCAAAGTAGTTTCGTATTGCCAGAAAATTTCTTCAAAGTCTATCTCTCTCATGTCACGGTGGAGATCAAGTTTTGATTTTATTTGTCGCTATAATTGAAAAGAGAAAGAAAAACTACCTTAATGCACGTAAGGATGATGAAAGGTCTACATATATTTATTTATTTGGTCTAGAATATTGGTTGCACAAGTCTTCGGTTTATAGAAAAAATAGTCTTTATATGGGGGAGATTTTTTGAATAATCTAAAGTGCTCGATCACCATTGAAGATGCATGAATAAAATGTCGATGGATGATGCATTGAATTTATTCTTTCTCAAACAGCATGGAAGTCTGGTCAATTTCTGTTTTTTCCTCCCTTTAGCTAGAGGAATTAAATGAACTGTAAAGAAAAAAGTTTTCAATACTAGTTATGAGAGAGTCCCACATGGAATCGTTTCGTATGTTTAGAACTTCAAGGTAGGTTTTTTTGCTTGTATGATATTCCACCACATCCGCATCTACATATTCTAATAAATATTGGGTTCTGTTCTTTCTTTCTTGTTTTATTTCCCTTCCCCCATCTCTTATGCTACCTATTTGTTTTCAAGAAAATGACTTGAACCAAGCGTGTCATAAACAATAATTTTAGTACAAACTACTCGAATTTGGAACCTAGCCAAAACTATAGCTGTTGAACAGAACCTTATCAAAAATTAATCAAGGAAAAACAAACTGAAGAAATTAAGTGATAGGTCTTTCCTGATTCCATCCAACACTATCAAGAAACCTAGAAGAGAAAAAGAGGGACTTTGATCAACGTAGCTTCCTAAAGGTAAGAAGTTTAGAGCTATTCAAGTGTGTTATGTTATTATATATATATATATATATATATATATATATATATATATATATATATATAAGAAGATGTCACCAACAATTGTCATTGATAGATAGTTTAGTTTCTTAAGGAATTTAATTTCCTAACAGTACATATGAAAATAACTTTTATTGGGAGAGGTAATTCACACTTTGGTGATATCATTAGCAAATACATACCTAATGGAAATACTTAATATTAAAGGGTTAATTATTATTGATTACTATATAATAAACTCAATTTGTTTGTTTAGAAAGAAAAGTACATCTAGATTTTCATGTTATGTGTTGGGGATATCAATGTTACGTGTTGGTGATTGAGATGGGGTTTGATTCTAACAAGAAAAGCTGCAAGAATCATGCATACGAGAGGGACAGAAAAGAGAGGGAGGTATTCTTTCTTTCTTTGCTTCGTTTATTTGCGTGTGTGTGTCTGACGCGTGAGCGTTATTAATGGGTCTCGTTTTTCTAGAGAAATAAGTTTAGGCTTAGCTTGTAATTCTCGAGAGAAATGACAGAAAGAAAGAAAAATGTAGTAACAAGAAAGCCGATATTTTCAATTTTTCACACGATTCTTCTGATCTTTAATTTAATTATCTAAGCAAATTCTTTACGAACATTTTTCTTTTTTATGTTTCTTGTGTTCGCTTGCAGACTCGTGCTTGTGTATGCCCATCTAAAGAGGGAAGTAAGAATCTAAATCAAAATCATCTAGAAAAATTAAAAAGTAAAAAGAGAAAAAAATTCATCTGTGTGAAGGCGACATTTGCTAGCAAAATTTTCCATCCCATACATGATATATTCTTCAACATGCCCCACATACGACTATCTTCCTCACCCCGTAAGATATTTCTGTGGTTGAAATTAAATACCATTTCGATTATCAAATGAATTATTTCATAATCATAATGAGCTCATTAACACAAATATTGATAGTATTACATATTAACCATATATGCAACTTTGTTGTTGGAAAGCAAACAAAACCCTCGATCGGTCATATTTAACGGGAAGATTGGTGTTGAATCTGGATCCACGTTAATTGGATAATGGTTGTGGATTGAAATTGATTTCATTATAAAAACAAGCATAATTTTAGATTTGTTTGATCGGAGAGATGGGTCCACTTCACCTTTTAAATTTTTGAGCTCCACTTGTTTCTTTCTTCCCTCTTTTCACAAAGGTCCACTTGCTTTTCCGGCATGAGGAAGATGTGTTTATAGCTTTTGTTTTATTGAAACCCATAGGAACGGTATTTATAGCACACCAAATTATGCTAGAGAGATATGGTTTAGCAAGTTACTCCATCCGTACGGAGGTAATATAATTTTTAAAAAATTCATTCTCCAAAATATGAAAATTTTAATTTTAGTTCTCGAAAGTGAAAAAAGTACGATAAATCTATTCATCCGTTAATTTTCGTCTGTTACCGTTAATGAAAGAGCCTGCATGGTACATTCAGGAACGAATTTGTTGGTGCTTTACAATATTCAGCGACAAAAATGATTATTTATCCAAATATAATTTAGTCTTCATCTTCTCTTTTTTTTTTAATCGTTACAAATATAACATTACAATAAACACTTAAAAAAATAGGAAAATAAACATAAGTTAGAACAAACATAATAATAAACATAATATTGATTAATAAATATAATTTGTTTGTTGCTCTGAAATTTTTATTGTGACCACATTAGGTAGTGACAAAATCAAGTTGAGTCTCATTTTTTTTATAAGGATTAACTTAATGACCATGCATTTTTGTTTGAGTCTCATATTTTGTGTAAGGTACTGTCACATTAGAAATTTATTAACACTTTATATATTTAGAGACGAAAATGATTATTTGCCATATAATTTCTTAAGTTGGTTAACTTGATTCACGTCTACAATATTTCATAACACATCATGAACAATGAATGACTTGTTTGAGTATATTTCAGTTTTGTTTTACATTGTTTTGTAAAATATTTTAAAAAAGAAAAAGTATTTCATTTTATAAAAAAAATAATAATTCTCAACTTCCTCACACCACTACTCCATTTCATCTCCTAAAAGAAATTTATTTTATTTTATTTTAAAATCATCCTAACTTGATTTGATATTTTACCTCTCTTAAATGATAAATAATACAATCATTGGCAGAATCTTATTTTTTTTATTAATTTTATCTAGTCATAAATCGTAATATATAAAAAGTTTATTAACTTTTATAATATTCATCTTATCTCAATAATAAGAGTAATTTTTTATATTAATGATAGTGTAAAAACTTTAATATTGACAATTCATTAAAAACATGATTTTGAATTTTTTTATTAAAACTCAAAACAGAAGAAGTTAGTTTTTTATTTTAAAAACAGTTTTAAAAATAAATATCAAATTATAAGCGCTAATACTTTATAGTAGTGTAATTCTTTATGTAATAACTTTCATATTTTTTATAAAGTTATGTGAAAAATTATTGTATCTTTTGTGTGTGTGTATATATAGAACCTTTGTTATAAGGCTTAATTATATTATTAGTCCTTTAATTATATTTTAAAGTTCAAATTTGATTTCTCAATTGTTTAAAATGAAATAATTATATTTTTTCCCTCTGATTTGTTAATTTAATTAATAAAAATTGGTACTTTTACGTCGATTGTTAAGACAACTTATGTAAAAGGTTGTATTTCCTAAATCAGTTGGTATAGAAAATCGATGAAAAGGCTAGTCAATACCTAATTCCAAAAGCCCTCTTCCCTCCTCCTTCCCATTATGCACAGTGCACCGTTTCCCCAAGAACAGTGCCTCAATCTAGAGCATTGTGCTTCCTCATGCTCTTCTCCCTTCACATCCCAACCCCTCCCCACCACCCCCGCCTCTGAATCATCTTCGTCGGCACCATTAACAACCTTGGCCTAGACCATGCCATAGAGTGCGACAGAAACCTCAGACTCCTCCCTAGCTTTGCGTTCCGATCTCTTTGACGACAACAGCAAGAGGCGCAGAGGGCGATGTGGTTGGTCACTCACCTTTTACATCAGTTGTATGATAATCAAATATAAAAGTGTTTGTTTTCGTCAATTAAATTAACAGATTTGATGAAAAAAGTATAATTACTTCATTTTAAACAATTAAAAAATTAAATTAAATTTTTCTAATAATTGAAAAATCAAATTAAATCTTAAAATATAATTAAGGAATTGATTGTATAATTATGTCTCGTTATAAAGCACCTAAAATTCAAACATGGATACGAGGACAAAGAAAAGAGAAAAATAACATTTATCGAAAGATTTTTATATGGATAAAATTTAAGTACAATATTATAAGAACTTTTGATATTACTTTATAATCAAAATCGTAACCTACATAATAAAAGATTGACAGTGTGCATCAATTATTAAAGTGAACTTTTAATTTCAATTGGATTATTATATTATATTAAAGTTTTGTCTTTTAATTTCCCCTCAAAAAAAGTTG
>PYAF01002917.1:1562844-1577136 GCA_007407185.1 Glycine tomentella | reverse complement strand
AAAAGGAAGGGAAAGGCCACACGCGTGTGCTTCGAGGTTTGGATTCAAAATTTGAATTATGAGAGAGAAAGAAGCGCAAATTTAAAGACGGTTTACGAAAACCGTCTTTGAAGGTGGTTTATAAAGACGGGTATTTTAAAACCGACTTTGTATAGCTGATTTCGAAGACGGTTATTATGAAACCGTCGTCGTATATATCGTGTTATTTACAAAATTGCCATCGTCTAATATTCTAAGACGGTTTTTTTAGAACCGTCTTAGATGGTGTGTCGTAAAAGACTACTATTGTAGTAGTTAATGCACACTAACACACCACTGCCTCATAAATTATAGCACCACCCACCCCCTCCCCATCCTACCAACACTGACAATTCCCCATTAATAATTAATTCCCTAGCTACCAATTTTATATATCAACATTTTTATTTATCTTGTAGGCCTTTTCGAGGTGGATCAGTCAGTACCTTGCTAGTTTTGATTCCATTCGTGACATGTTAATTAAATCTCAATTAAATATATGAAGCCAACTTATGTTATTTCTTAATTAAAAAGCATTAGAATCATCTAGCGTGAGTGAATCAATTAATATAAGATTGTTGAGAGTCCTCAATATAAATTTGCATTAAATACTCAAAAAAAAATTATTGTCCACAGTTATCTTATTGATTTAAATAAGACTGTATCCAATAAAAAAGAATTGATTTTTTTTTATAAAAAAAACATTAATCATTTTTTTTCACACAGAATAGTTTAGTGGGATTACTTAGCACGACAAGACTACATGCATTACCCAAAAAGGGTTAACATAACACCTTGCCCATCAGATTTGCTTTATTTCTTACGGTTTTACTTCATGCGCGGTAGGTGTGTATTACCTTACAACAACCCATAAATTTTTACCATTAAATCAGAATTCAAGATCTCAATAGTAATAATAATAATAATAATAATGTTTCATTTTTATATGCATTGTATATATACGTTAATTGGTTCTTTGCTCTTGCACGTATGCTTCCTAATTCATGTTACTTTTTTGGGGGGTAACTCAAGCCAAATACGAAATTTTAAGAACCATAGTAGACATTATTATCTTTCACAAGCTAAACCACCCCACTATGAGATTTCAAAAAAATGAAAACAAACAAAGTAAAAGCCAAGACACGTAGAGAATGCGTTCATCCACGAGAAGCAACTGGAGGAGCCTATTATATTTGTTGAACGTGATTGGTGATTTGGTTGGTTTAGGTGATAGTTCACTTCACTATATATGTAGGGCACAAACAAATGCGAGTCACTAATCTTTATAAAAGCACATGGGATCCGCGCAGTATTTTTTTTCTTCTTTATAATTACGATAAGATATCGGCTAATGTCAACAAGTGATATAATCACGTGTTTAAGTGCAAATACATGTTATTAGTTGTATCGTGACAAGAAATACATAAAAAAATTGTAGATAAGAAAAATGGCATGGTATAAATCGTTGAAAGTTTGATGGTAACACCACCACTTGGTTTGTGATAATGAAGTGAGGACCTAGGTGGTCATGGAAGGGAAGGACAAGAGAAAAATATTCTTAAAAGATGATAAAATAAAAAGGAAAATGTTAAACAAAAAGGCATAACCGAATATATAGGTACGTAGTGGATTAGACTGTGGAGAAGTGGTGGGGGTGGTCAACAAGTTGGTGCCATGTAACCAAAGAAACCCCAGAAAAATTAATATAAATTGTGATGCAAAGAAATGGTAAAAAAGACAAAGTGATGGAAAACGGAAAATTTAGAGGAGTGTGATAATTTTTTTTAAAAGATTACATGAATAGATAAATTTTGCAAAATATTATAAGCCGTGTTTCAAAACAAATCATAATTTTTTCTATAAAAAATATAAAATATTTAAAGGGGTGATTCAAAATACGATTTCAATATATTTTTAAAAAAATATAAAAATATTTGAAATCATGATCTAAAACACAACTTCATTATTTTTTTTAAAAAAAATTACAGTTTTAAAGTCGTGTTTTAAAACACAACTTATTCATGATCTCTAATATTTTTAAAATTTGCCTATTGTAATTTTTTTTAAAACAAATTACTCCACTTTTGTAAATTTGCCGATGGAAAACCCTAGAAAATGAAAGGAATTTAGTTTGGGTTGGAAATGTGTGGGTCAAAGAAATCGGGGTTATTGGCTGGACAAGGACAAAAGAACTGTGTTAAGCAAAGTTGTTGTTTTCGCCCAGGGAAATGCGCTACGCTAGCTTCATGACATTTCTTGAAGATGGTGACTCATATTAGCACCTAATTAATCTCTTCATAAGCTCGCTGTTATAAAAAAAAATAATACAATAGTTTACTTCATTCTGGAGTTTCATCATGTTATTATATTTTTTTCGTGGAGGAGATAATTATGAATTGTAGTTTCCAATTATTTTTTTTAAAGATTGTTGCTAAATCCAGAAAGTGTGTAGACTTTTGTAAAGCATACGATATTATGATGTGACCAAATTGTTGTTTTAATTGTTAATAATAATCAAAGTTCAAAGAATAAAGAAGTAGAAGTCAAGAAACATTTTGGCTCGGCACGGGCAGACAGCGAAGAGAAAGAAAATTTGTGATATTGATGAATTGCTTTTCCAATCCCTGCGAATTTCAAAATGTCTCAGCAAACTTACGATATATATACATACATACATATACACACACACACACATATATATATATATATAACTTCTTTAACCCAAACCCCAAGAACAAGTTCACCACCATCAAGAGACCAAAACTAAAAAAAGCTCCCAATGGACATATTGTCTAGCTAGCATAATGATAACTCATCTGTCTCAGCATACCTTTAAATTTTACCGTAAAAAACCAACCCGTTTGACGAGGCCCTTCATGCATTGACTCCATCATTAATATTAATATTAATATTCAATATACATAAAACATTTCACACTATTTCTGGACACTATTAATCAACCATCTAATTTTTTTACCAAATTTTGTTTTACCATGTATAAAATTTAACGGCTTTATTCATGATTAGTTTCTTAAAGCCTAGTAAATCATCTATATTAAAATCCTTATTTTTATTCATCATATTTTTTATTGATAAGACTTAAATCTAAAATCTTAATTTAAAAATTTGATTCAAATTTCACTTAAACAAATAATGTTAGTAGTCATTTATATTAAAATTTTCATTTTCATTCATATTTTTTATACGTAATACTTAAATCCAAAGTTTTACTTAGAAGATCCGACTCAAAATCCACTTGAACAACACTTACATAATGTTGGTAGTAACTAACAATCTATAGCTTCTTGGTCTAATTCAATTAATCCATTTGAAATGTTAGTGAGTTCCTTTCGTTTTCAAGCCAAACACCACATTTCACTCTGATCCACGGCTTTCCTAGACGCAACATTGGATTATATATATGGATACGATTTTTTATTTTTCGCTGAATATGGATATATACCATATTATACCTTTCACTTTACCTAAACTATAGCAATTGATAATTTCTAGTCGACCCGTTGTGAACACAAGATTATTAGTGTATGAGGTCAACCAGCGAGGGTGTTGGTCCAATCTTGTTTTTGGGACAACAGTGTCCATAATTCCGGGTAATAATTGTCAAATCTACACATCTAATACCGAATCTAGCCAGCTTTTTAATTAAAAAAAATCCATTAATTATATATCTTCTTCTATATATATCATTTATATTTTTTTTCCATCCAGCAATTGATATGTAATTGAGGAGGAGGAGTTATTATTATGGAGCTAGCTAAGCTTAATCAATGAATGGGTTGTTCCATGCCATTGGTGGACCAAAAGATAAAGTAATGAAAATAAAAGAAGAGACGGGAGAGGAGTGTGTTCATTCTTATTCATGCATTAGGATTTATGAAGGAAACAAGGCAAGGCCAGACAGGTTGTTGTCCTATTAACTGTATAAGCACCAACATTATGTACTGAAACAATAAACAAACAAAGCAGTGCGCAGGTGGAAAAAAGTGGGGCTATATCTGATTAAGAGGGTTAAGAAAACAATGTCTAATAGAGAGAGAGAGAGAGTCATATATATTTGCCGTGCAGGGTTGTAATATTAGCATAAGAAGACTAACTAAAAATTAAGATAATATAGTAATTAGAAAATGGGGGATGAAGGATAATAAGATAGTTAATAGATGGCTAGCCGACCCTCTTATTGGGACCTAAGCAAAGACAAATTGTGTGATGCCATTCCAAGCACTCTCTTTCACATTTCCTCTATTTGCTTTGCTTTTCTTCTTTCTTTTTTTTAGTGGCTTCTCTCTTTCTTTGTCACTCTCCTCCAATTAATTAAAGATGGAAATCCTTCTTGGTTTTTTGGGGAAGATCACCCAACAACACCGGCTTCGTTAATCTTTTCCTCTTTGTGGGATTTTCACTCACTAATCTTGAATTATACTACAACAACTTATTTTTCACCGACACCCGATTTGGTACCAATTCATTAGTCCATTTCATTCAATCATTTTTTTAAGTGAAAGAAATGAAGAAAAGGAATGACTAATGTTTATGGTTTCTAAATTTTAAAACCAACAATCATGGAATCAAATCACCGTCAATTCTAAACTTTTTTTCCCCTTAATTTACGTATACATAAAAACAACTCTTCAATTATATGATTGCATCAATTAATCATAATTTTTATTTGAAATCTTAATCTTAACCCATTCATATGTTTTAATGGGGATCTAGCCGACCAACTTGTTGAGGATCTGTAATTACTCCTTATAAATTTTGGTGTTCATTGAATTTATTTATTTTTCACAAGATGCATGTTTAGAGTGATGATAATCTTTATGTGATCGATTTCAAGCATTCTTTCTCTTCATATATATCTTAAATTAGGTATAAAAAAAAACTATTCAAGTAATCTTAGAAATATTAGAAATCATTTTAGGCAGACCTTTTTTTTCACAGGCAATTTTAGTAGACCTCAAATATTTAAAATTCTTCAAATGAGACCTTAAATTTTATGAAGATATATCAAATTTGAAATTAAAGTGATAGATATTCATACTTCAAATATTATTTAAATAGTTTACTATTTTAGAGATCACTTAAAAAAGAGGGTAGCAATAAAAGTACTAAATTGATAGTTTATTCATTTAACAAATGAAATATAGATCTTAAATAAGTCACTTTAAAGTATAAAGTAAATAATCTCAATAATAATTGATGAGAAAATCAAATATTAATGTTACGTGCTCATACATATATTTTTTTATCAATAGGAATTGAAAATGATACCAATAAATTTAAAATATTCACACTATGTTTAACTAATTGAATATCGATGTTGTATTATTATATCATTAATTGATTTTTTTTCATTGATGATATTCTTTGGTTTACCTTTTCTCACTTTAGAGGAATCAAATCCCTCTTCAACAATGAAAATGAAACCTCTTTTTTAATTTTTATAAGACCTGTTTAAGTAAAAAAAAATTATCTTTTTATATATAAATATTCACAATTTATAATAAAACTCACTATATTTGATATTTTATGTAGATAAATACAAAAATTGAATGTTTAGTAAATACAAAAATATTGCAAAGTCATAAATGTTTTGTAAACATTCAAAATGAGAGATTTTACTCTCCTAAATCACTAGTACTAGTAGAAATTTATTGTCACAAACGAAATCATATGAATCTTACTCCCGATCAAATGAATTTTACACAAATTGTGAATTTTAAGAAATTTTAATAAATAATAATGTGTATGCTAAATATATATGTGTATGTGTGTGTACAAATTTTTTTGGTGTATTTATTTTATGCACAGTTCGTTTAAGGAGCTTGGGGAAAACTGCTAGCTGCCCTTTCAATTTAAATTTGTATTTGCTTTTATATGCTGCTTTTCTTATTTTTCTTTAAATTCGTTTATCTTAATATTGTAATTATAAAATTACTTTGGTGGATAGTATAAATATAACACTCTCGGGGCGCTCAAAATGATGAAAATTAAATTATGGATAAAGTGTAAAATTGCATTCATTCTACCCCAGCTACATATCCGAACTTTTTCTTGTTCAATTGCCCTATTTTAATTTTACAAAGATAACAGTCAAGGAAATGTAACCGTGTCGTAAAGGGAACATGCAGACCTAAATAATGGAGGGGAAAAATTGTGGACATGAGGAAAACATTGGTGATTTAGTTAAGATATAATATATTAGCCAATAAAAACAAAATTACAAACAGAGAAAACAACGTTGGTTTTTATTGGTATAGACTAAAATAGTCATTTTTTTTTTTTTTTGTAACTAAATCATGTCATGTTTGAAAGTTTCTTATCTTACTGCTGTGGCTACTGATGGGTTGAAATTTTGCTAAGTTAGTTTTGGGTCATTTGAAATAGTCCTGTATGAAATCCTTTTTTAATTAGCAAATCCCTTTCAAACAATAAGGAAAGTAGCAAAGAAGAAGAACTCAACATAGCTCTTCCAATCATGCATCTAGATCCGGAATACTTTAATTTACTCATAATTTTCTAAGAAAAGAATTATGAGGAAACACAGCTGTTAAGTGTTAAGAGCTTGAACATTCAGGATCCAGTAAAAATAAAACTTTGCTTTACCAGTAATTTTGCTTTTACGATTTAATTAGCAGTAATAAAAATGCCAAATATATCTGTGGGTGTGGGGACTAAATTGAGTTCAAATTGGAGCCAGTTACAAATTAATCCTAATATGAAGTGTTTCATACAATACTGGATTAAACATTTTCTATCAAAGTTCTTAATTTATTCAATAAATTGTTCATTTAGGTAATATATGGAAATATGATAACCAAATTCAATACGTCGTGCTCTCAAACTTTTCATTCTTCCCTAAAATAAAAACTTTTCATTCTTTATATGCGAAGAGAAGAGACTGATGGTGATAATAATCTTCTTAATACCTAATACTACTAAAATGTATCAGATAAAAATAAATCTAACATATTTATAATATCATGTATTTGTATAAATAAGTTATCAGATAACAATTCATATTTATAATATTATGTTGAAAAATTATCAGATAACATTTTTATTTGTATACAAATACATAATAATAAAAGTCTTATAATTTAACGGTAGAAGAAAAAAATGAACCTAATATTTAATATAATTACATACTTACAATTTGAACGTACTCGTGGTTGTTAGTCAAGATTGGACAACTCCGTATACATTGAGGAGTACTATTTCTTCAAGCTACAATTTTTCAATACTTTTAATGTATTCTTTTTTTTTTTCTTACTGGTAATGCTTTCCTTTTATTAAAATCGTAATACTTAATATGATTTATTAATATTTTATTTTACTTTTTAGATATAAAAAAAATTAAAGAAAACTACGAAATTAAGTATTTTGATTTACTTCTTATGATGAGACTGTTGACACTTTGAATCACTTCTTATGTCCCATTTTGTTTGACCTTTTAGTAAAAAAAAAAAACCTCATTTTGGTTATTATTTTAGAATATCAATGAATATTTAATATTCTTCCCATTATATCTTTAAAAATATATCGTAGATTGAGAATAAAATATAAAAGAGAAAGGATACAATCAATATGAAGATAAAGGTACATTAAGAAATTGTACAATAAATGTTATGAAATCTAAAATAGCAATTACATTTCTTAAGGCTATGTTGTTGGATAAGGTATTTTAGCTAATTTTGAATTTTTTTTATTAGTTGAAAAAATTATTTAATTATTTCTTAAATAATTTTTTTAGTATTTTTTAACATTTTCGAAACACTACTTGAAGTAGTGTTTTTTTAAAATCTAATTTTTAATTTTTTATATTTTCTTTTATTTTATATTTAATATATTTATCTAATTTTCTAATTACCCTTTTAAATAAATTATGATTTTATTATTTTTCTATCATTTTATATTTTTTAGTTACTTTAATAATTATTTTTACTAAATATTTATAAATTAATAAATTATTTTTTTAACTACCAACTACTAACTAACTTTTAATTAAATTTTCAAGTTAATTTTATCGATACTAAAATCTTGAAAGTCAAAAAACAAAACATGAAAAAATAGAGTATTTGTTTATTATATTATTATTGAATACTTATTATTTAATAAAAATAAATAAAATCATGATTAAGTAAGAAATATAATTTAATTATTTAACTAATGTGAAGAGTTTCATCCAATTTATGCAAGGTAAATGACAAAAGGTAGTACAAGTGAATAAATTTGATCCCTATATAGTAAAGCTATTAATCCAGGTGGAAGTGCACGATTGTCAGCGAACTTCTGAGACGTTTCCATTATAAAAAAAAAAAAAAAAATACGAATAAGGAGTGTATCAGTTGAATTTTTCATATTATTAAGTGGCAAGTATGTGCCTAAAATAATAATAATATTCATCGGGTTTAGAAAGAAAAGAAAAAAAATGTTAGCAAAACTCGGAAGAAAAAGAGGTTAAAGGAAGCGAGAGAAGCATGGACCATATATACAAACAAACAATTAGTGTTTAGCGGTAGCGGCAGAAACCTGCATACATAACCTCAACAGCAACAACGAACGACTACAACAACAATACATCACCCCTTTACCAACGCCTCTTGAATCTTGATTTACCAACGCCTCTTGAATCTTGATTTACTATTAATTTAATTTAATATTATTTTTCTATAATGTTACTCATTACTTTTGCGTCTCTCCTCCGGTTATAGTAAAAAAAAAAACATGAAATGGAAATGGAAATGGAAATCTCGTGTTATTATGGATTTCCCATTATTTTTAATTGACCACTATGAGGCAGGGGAAACGCGAATTACGTAGTTAAGAATAGTGGAGAAAAATGTTATTTAGGAAAATATTTATTGGAGAAAGTATTTAAATAATATGGGGGGTGTGTGTGGAAGGAACGATAAAAAAAACAACACGATACTACTACTAAAGAAAAAGCCGACTCCACGCGAGCGAGGAAGAAGAGAAATTAGCAAAGGAAAAAAATAAAGAGAAGAGCGAGCAGAATAAGGTGTCTCTCTTGGACTGATTCGCTTCAATCGCATCTCTATTCTCTACTACTCATTCATTTATCTATCTACCTCTTTTCTCTTCCTTCTCTCCCACCCTTAACACAAAGAAAAAAGAACACAGTTATTTATTTTTTGTTCATGGCCGTTCAAGCTCAATATCCATCCAATGTCCTTTTTCTAAACAGGTTCAAGATTTCTCCTTTTCCTCTTATGCATGTATTGAATCAATCAATCAATCAATCAGCAATTCACAATCTTGTGTTTGTGTTTAATTCTAGCAGCAGAAACGGGCAAGAAGGGCATGAGTATTCTTCATTGCAACCACAACCAGGAGGAGTTGTACTCTTGAATCAGCCTCACATATTATACAACAACAATGACAATGGAAGTATGTTTATTTGGTAACACCTCTCTCTATGGTTATTATTCTAGTTCACAATTTAACAACAACAACATATCATGTCATGACATCGTCGCAGGTAACAATAACCACAACAATATCAATTCTCGGAAGAGAGGGAGAGAAGACCCGGGTGTTGGCAACAACACAATCACTGCAGCTTCTAATGTTATCAATCAATTCTCTTTACAATCTCAGCCTCCGCAACTTGTTCATCTCTCTCAGCTCCACAATCACCAACAACAAAATAATGTGGTCTCCACTGGCCTTTGCTTATCCTTCGATGACCAACACTTTCAACAACAACAAAGACTACAACTTCATCAAAATGAATCTCAACAACATGGGTCTCACTCTTCTGCTTTCTTATCTCCATTATCCCAAGGCTTAGGTTCTCAAATCAAACAACAGCGCGATGAGATTGATCAATTGCTCCATGCCCAGGTACCAAATTTTCCTCCTTTCGAATTTCAATCAATAAAATGAAGAAAGAGTGACACTAAACAAAATGGTTTCTTTTTTTTTTTTTTTCATTACAAATTTAAGGTTTTTAAGGAGTGAGTTTTTTTATGGATAAATGTTAATTTTCTTAAAAATATAAGCTAGAATGAAAAGAATGATGGAAGTTGCGTGGGAATATATATATATCAGGGAGAGCAACTGCGGCGGGCATTGGCGGAGAAGAGGCAGAGACATTTCCGCGCGCTGCTGAGCGCGGCGGAGGAGGCGGTGGCGCGTCAGCTCAGGGAGAAGGAAGCGGAAGTGGAAATGGCCACGCGCAAGAACGCGGAGTTGGAAGCTCGCGCGGCCAAGCTAAGCGTGGAGGCCCAGGTGTGGCAGGCTAAGGCCCGGGCCCAAGAGGCCACCGCGACCTCCCTCCAGACTCAACTGCAGCAGACAATAATGTCCAACGGCAGCGAAGACCCCGCTGTCATGGCCTTATCGTCTGCTGCTGTAGAGGGTCAGGCGGAGGACGCGGAGTCCGCCTACATCGACCCCGACCGCGTGGTGGTTGCTATGGCGGCGCGTCCCAGATGCCGAGGGTGCTCAAAGCGCGTGGCCTCGGTGGTCGTTTTGCCGTGTCGGCACTTGTGCGTCTGTACAGAATGCGATGCGCATTTCCGAGCGTGCCCAGTTTGTCTCACCCCAAAGAATTCAACCGTTGAAGTTTTTCTCTCTTAACAACCCTCCGAAATTTACCCAATTACCCCCTCCCCATCCTTTTTTTTTTCTTGTCCATACCAAAGGAAAAATTTTCTCATAAAAATATAAATAAATTACATTTTTGTTTCTCTCTTGAATTCACATGGCCAAGGTGAAAGTTTGATCTCGGTATAGTTAAAATTAAGTTTACCTTCCGGTGATGTACATGGCCACGTGGCTAGCACTGACATTTTTTTTTTTTACTTTTTGGTTATTATCTCTTTCTTCTCCTGGAATTTCTGTTGCATAATTAATATATAATATTCTTTTATTGGATAAATGATTTTTTCTTTTGCCTTTATGGCATTGCAGTTTTAAAATATGTCAATGGTGTTTTCGGAAGGTTTGTTGGTTACTGATGTTTGGTTTCACTAGGATTAGCAAAATTGCGTGTTAATTTGTGGTTTGATTTTTTCTGTTTTTTTTTTTCATTAATTGCATGACTCAGGTAAAATGGTTTTTCAGTTGTCAATTTGAGGGGTATTGTGCATGCGCGCGTGCACATTTAGGTAACATTTTTTTTTTGTAAATAGGTATTTTTTTTTTCATACATGTATAGAGGACAAACAAATTCCTCATAGAAAAATAGAAATTCAAATTTGTCTCCGAAAAGAAAAAAAATACTATGAATTCATTTATATGTTAATTTCGTCCGTTAATAAAATAGTCTACATGACACATTTAGGAACAAAATCGTCAACGCTCTACCCAAAATATAATTTAATCTTCATCTTCTTTTTGTTAATCATTGCAAACATAACATTATAATAAATACTTAAAAAAAGAGGAAAGTACACATAAGTTAGAATAAACATAATAATAAACATTATAATGATTAATAAGCATAATCTGTTTGTTTGTTTTTTTGAAATTTCTATTATGATAACATTAGATAGTGATAAAATCAACTTGAAAGTCATTTTTTTGTAAGGAATAATTTAATGGTTATGCCTTTTAATTTATTTGAGTCTCATATTTTGGGTAATATGTATAAATTCCATTTTTAAAAAAGAGGATTTTTTTAATTGAGTATCAAGGATACTATCTCATATTTTTGCTTTGAAATTTCTAATGTGAGATTACCTTACCCAAAATATGAGACTAAAAAAATACACAGTCATTAAGTTAATCCTTATAAAAAAAATGAGACTCAACTTGATTTTCTCATTACATAGTGTTCTTGCAATAAAAATTTTAGAGCAACAAACAAATTATGGTTATTAATCAATATTATGTTTATTATTATATTTGTTTTAACTTATGTTTATTTTTCTAATTTTTAAGGATTGATTATAATTTTATGCTTGCAATGATTAAAAAGAGGGAGAAGATGGAGATTAAATTATATTTTGCATAGAGCGCTGACAAATTCGTCCCTTAATATGTAAAACGCCGACAAATTCGTCCCTAAATGTGTCACCTAAGCTCTTTCAATTAATGATAATGAATTTGTCGCACTTTTTTCACTTTCAGGAACAAAAAATTAAATTTTTATCTTTCAATAATGAATTTGTGCCTTTTGTACATTCTGAGATAAAAATAACTATTTATTTTTTTTTTTTAACTTACAAGGCATTAGAGACGTGGAATTTGTTGTATTTAGGTTCGGCGAACCGCGTTACAAGTTGCGGAGCAAATGGTTTTCATTCTGTGGCAGTGAAATTATTTTGAAACTGACTCGAAATATTCCCAAAATCTCCCACTATCGGGTAGGAATGGTGCATTGCATATTATGATTTTCAATAAAGCATATATTTGCTTGCGAAGGCTTTTGGGTGCTTTTTCTTTCTTTTATCATGTCTGTTGATGATTCCATATGTGGAATTGACAAAGGATAGTAATTCTTTCATTTTTAATGTATAATTGATGAAAGAGAAAATATTCGGAAAAAAAAGTGAATATTAGGTTGATCTTTTGTGTGTATATATTTTCAACCAAGCAAAGTCTTGATCTTGTTTTGATAGAATTAGGGTTGTAATTTTCAAATTGCTTTTTAAATTAAACGAAGCAACCGATATATACTTGCTAGCTTGTGGATCCTTAATTTACTTGATTATATCTGCATTTTATTTTGCTGTAAAATATATTAAAATGTTAATAATTTACAAATTAAAAATTGTAGGATGTTTTCTTGATGCATTTCAAAATAGGGCTGTGATCTGCATTAATTCTTAAGTTGGTAATACTTGTGAGTTGCTGAAGGTTGTTGCAATGAGAAATTGGTATACCTAAAAAAAATTGTCCCAGCGTTCAAGTTAAGGTCATGAAGAAAAATCGGGTAATTATAGGTTATGAGAAAAAGTCAATATGAATCAAGAAATGCGTGTGTTTGGTAATTGTTTAAGAATAGGAGACTCGATTACTCTTTATTTAGGAAAAGGAGATCTCCATATTACGATTAGGATATGGTACTATCATAGAAGCATAATACCTAAGATTCTATGTCAATACCAAGATTATCACCACAAGAATACATTCACGTTTGAGATGAGAAATATAGGTAATATACTTATTTTTTTACTGTAACTTTTTTTATTTGAAAATTACAAAATTTTATGAGTTTTATTACTTATTCCCCAGGTATTCTTCTGACATTTCTCCTGGTATTCAGTTTTATCACTTGTTCAATAAGTCTTATTCATCATTTTAATAAATTTTAACTAATAATAAAAAATTCAGTAAAGTATGTTAAAAATTATATTTAATTATTAATTTGATCCTCAAATTATTTTAAAAAATTCAATATGGTTTTCAAGTTTTCAAAAAATTCAATTTGGTCCTTAAGTTTTTTAAAATGCATCAATTTAATCATTTTATAATATTTAATTTGGTTCTCAAATTCTTAAAAATGAGTTCAATTTTATTCTCAAGATTATAATATAATTCAACAAAAAAGACTAAATTGATGCATTTGAAAAACTTAAAGACTAAATTGAATCTTTTAAAAAATTGAAAATCAAATTGAATCTTTTAAAATAATTCGGAACCAAATTGATTATTAAGCCTAAAAATTATGTTGTTAACACTCTTTCATTTGAGATACTTACAATTGACACAAATTTGGATTTCAAGTCCTAAATGAATTTGTACTAGTAACAATTAATTAGGGGTGTTTGTGGGTACGGATCACCCGTGAACCCAAACCGATCCGAACCGATTCGAACAGTTTGGGTTGGATCATTTATATATTTGGGTCAAAACCGAATCGAACCGATCAAAACCGTTCATGTACGGGTTGGGTCACAGGTTTATATTTACAGTTCCGTTGATCCGATGACCCGATCCGTGAACCCGTAATAATAATATAAATTTTATTATTTATATATATATATATATATATTAAAAATTAAAAAAATAATTTGACAATAAAAAAGATATGATATTGTAAATGTTTAAGATTGCATTCAAAAATAAGATAGGATATTTTTTAGTATTGCATTAAAAAAAAGGATAGAATATTTTTAAGATTGCATTGCATAATATAATAAAATATCTTTAAGATTGCATTGGATAATATGATAGAATATATTTAGGATTGCATTCAAAAATTGGTTAAAATCATATCTTTAAATTAGTATAAATAGAAACATATTTTGGTGTTCATGTATGCATTCCATTCCAAATAATATT
>PYAF01002917.1:1544002-1560740 GCA_007407185.1 Glycine tomentella | reverse complement strand
TATATCTTATAAATAAAATAAAAATAAATATATATATTTAATATCCTGAAATATTTAATGATTGTTCATTGAGGAAATAGGAAAATCAATGAAAAAAGATGAAGAGGATTTAGAATTATTGTTAAGGAAACTTATATATATATATATATATATATATATAAAAATTAATTATGTAATATTATACCTTTATATATATAATACTTATCTATTAATATTATTAACGGTTTACATAAGTACTAGCGATCTATATCCCATAATCAAATGGTGTAGGATTTAAAATTCTGATTAATCATTAGATATAGAATAAATCATGTTAGGAGAAAAATATTTACCTTGTGTGCATTCACGATCTCGACGAAGATTTGTCATTGTTTTCTAGGAGAACAACTTCGTATTAATATCATGGTCAGCAAAATAAACTATTCATATTTGTAATACTTTATTAAGAAATTGGTAACAAATAAAATATAAATGCCTTCAATTTCTTAAAAATATAAGTAGTATTTTATACATTTTAATTTACTCCTTTTACTTCATTTTTTAAGGTAATGCATACTTCTTAAGAAAATTATTTACTTCACAAAATCTTATAATAAAATAACATTTTGAAGAAAAATACCTTTATTAAAAGTGTTTTAATATATAGTTGTAAACCTTTTTTTTTGTTGATCATGGTATAAAAAACTATAGTTGTAAATCCATTTAAGAATATAAGTGAGATATCAATACATAGGAATATTACTAAAAAAATAATCAATAATTACTTAATTTTGCTAAAGTGAAAAATATTTTTAAATAACATATAATGCGATTCAGAAAAAGGAGGAATAATAAAAGATGATATAAGAGAATTTAGAATATCATTTGTATTGATTTGATAAAATTTCAATAAAATTAGAAGAGTACAAGATCCTTTTACAACATCTTTATGATGATTTTCATAATATTCAATAAGAAAATATTTAATATAAAATTTAATAAATATTTAAAAAAATTAAACTATTTAATATTATTTATTTAATAAGTAGAAAGATAAATAGATAAATATTATAAAAAATATATAATTATTCTAATAATTGTTAGTACGACAGGTTTGTTATATATGAATTTAATGAGAAAAATTGAAAACTTAATAATTCAGAAAAATTGAAAACTTAATAATTCAATCTTCATTATCATGAACCGAAATAAATGTGGGTGGGGGGGGGGGGGAGATTAACCAATACAGAATAGGAAAAGGTAGATGAGAGCTTTAACATGTTTTTCTTCTACTCAACAAAAGGAAAAAAAAAACTAACAAAAAAAAAGTTTTTTCTTCTGGTAAAAGAGTTTGGTAATTTCTTTTACTATCGATGGTCTTTATATTCATCTTTGAATTTTAATAATTTGGAAAATTACTTCAATACCTAAAATAAAATAAGATAAGAGGCAACATCATCAAAGCCCAATACCAAGCAACTTATAATAAGTGCACTTAAAGGCCCAATGTAACTCTTCTTGATCAAGACCCACATTCAATGTTCTTTTCTTTCCAAATCTCTTTTGTGGAAATAACACCTTCATTATAGGATATATTTATATAATTTGGACTATTAAGAGAATTATTTCAAAATCCAATCTCTTATTTAGTTTGTGTTTGAGTACGGCAAAGAATCGATTTTAAGATCAAAAATCATGGTATTATTGTAAATTTTGAGAAGCATCAATGTGTTGTGCCTATATTGGGTTAGACATGATTTTTTTTTCCGTCGTGCCACCATCTCAAACATGCACTTAATTTCTTGCAAACGGTTATGTATGAAATATGTAAATGTATGTATAAGTATCATGTACTTTAATGCCTGTTTGTTTGCCTTTTCCATACTTCCAAAACCCAATTCAGAATTAAAGTTTAAAATTCTGATTGTGCACACAAATATAGGCATAAGGAGGATTCAAATGTATTGACCCTTCAAAGTGAAGTAGCCTAATAATCCTTTTCAAGTTCATCGAGAATGGTAAGACACTGCCAACAAACCTAGTTCAATTGTGATAATTGTATTTTCTATAAAAACTATATGGTTAGTAATATTGTGTATTTTGGGTGCTGTATGTGTCTGTTGGGCCTGGCCCATTCGCTTACCTGTATATTCAGCCCCTTGTGCTTGATTAGGGGTTAAGTGGGTTATACCCCTTAACCCTTAATCATAATTGTGAGTCCTCTTCTATTAAAGAATCCTAGTTCTCTAGTTCTCTGGTTCCTAATCTGCAGTGCCTTGTTTCTCCTTTCTCGAAGAGAGTTGTGCATAGAATTCTTGGTTCAGAGTTCTTCTAGTGCAAACCTTGTGGTTCCAAGTATGTATCCTTGGTCCTTCTCTCCGATTTAGATGCGTTCATGAACCGATTTCTTGCAGGTGTCTTGTGGTTCTTGGTGAAACTTGAACGAGAGGTTTTTCTCGTGTTCTTGAACGAAAGTGAAGAAGAACTGTTCTGTCTTCTTTGCTTTTACTCATTGCATCTGCTAGGTGTTTGATATTTTGCTCGTTTAGGTTTCAGATTAATACCTTGATGCATGTTCTTCGTTCTGTTCCTTTAGCTTCATGTATTAGGTTATTTGTAATCTTCTGTATAAAGTAGAATTTGATGTATAGGTTCTGTTACCTATGTATTGATTGTAAAGTGGTTTCTGTTTTAAATAAAGTGAGTGAGAACAGGGAGATTATCCCTTTGCCCCTTGGATTAGTTAACTTGTTGATAGCAAGTTAATGAACTAAGTAAAATATGGTGTTTCTTTCTTTCTATCCTTCATCTTTGCGATTACTTTTATGCTTCCTCATGTCCTCTGGACTATTTTTATATAACAACTGGTATCAAGAGCCTTGGTTCTTGGTGTCTCCCTTCTTTGTTTTTTCTATTCTCTGTGTTCTTTGTTCTTTCTCATTCTTGAAATAGTCAAGATGGGGTCGGCTAGGATTGAGGTGGAGAAATTTGATGGTAAGGGGGATTTTAGCATGTGGCGCATGAAGATGAAGGTTGTTCTGTTAAATCAGAAGTGTACAAAGGCTTTAGGTGGGGAGAAGGACTTGCCTTCTACCCTTACACCTGATCAGAAATCTGATCTTCTTGAGAATTCTTTTAGCCTTCTCATCCTCCATTTGTCTGATAGTGTTCTTAGGCAGGTGAGTGAGGAAACCACAGTTGCTGGAGTGTGGCTAAAACTTGAGTCCTTGTTCATGACAAAATCTTTGTCAAACAAAATCTATCTCAAAGACAAGCTCTTTGGCTTTAAGATGGATCCTAGCAAGTCTCTTGCTGAGAACTTGGATGAGTTTAAAAGGATCACCATTAGCCTAGCTAATGTGGATGAAAAAATATCTGATGAAAACCAAGCTATAATTTTATTAAATGTTGTTCCTGAATCCTATAAGGATGTCAAGGTTGCCATCAAGTATGGCAGGGGAACCTTGGGTTTGGAGGATGTGTTGACTACCCTTAAGTGCAAGGAGTTAGAACTGAACCTAAATAAAAAGACTAATGGGGAAGGGCTCATAGTTAAGGGTAAGAATAACAAGAAGCGGAAGGGTAATAGCTTTGGGAATAAAGGGAAAGGCTACAATGATAATAACAATAATTACAATAATAGTAGCAATCCATATAAGACCAAAAACCAACCGAAGGGTAAAGTGACATGTTGGCAGTGTCACAAGGAGGGGCATGTTAAGAAAAACTACCCTGAAAGGATTAAAGTTCAAAATGGAGGTCCTAAAATAGATTTTGTAAATCTATTGAGTGGTTGTGAGAATGCAGAGGTGTTGGCCCTATCTGACACCTCCCATGAAGAGGAATGGGTGTTGGATTCTGGTTGTTCTTTTCACATGACCCCTAGGAGGGATTGGTTGTGGAGTTTTCTCAAAAGGCTGGTGGAAAGGTTTTTATGGGTAATGATCAAGCCTGTGAGGTTGCTGGAATAGGATCTGTCAAGCTAAGGCTTAAAGATGGGTCTATTAAAGTGTTGAAAGATGTGAGGCTTGTTCCTACCCTAAGAAGGAACTTGATCTCCTTAGGCACTTTAGATAGAGGTGGCTATGTGTTTCAAAGTGAAAAAAGAACACTTAAGGTACTAAAGGGGAACACCATTGTCTTAGTAGGGAAGCTTGTAAATGGTCTGTATGTCTTGGAAGGTGATACTTTAGGCATAGAGTCTTTTGTGGTTTCTGGAAAGAAAAGGGATGCTCTTCTTTGGCATAAGAGGTTAGGGCACATAAGAAACCAAGGGTTGCAAGAAAACAGGGTATCCTGGATTCCAAGAAGCTAGAAAACTTAGAGTTTTGTGAGGTTTGTGTCCTAGGAAAGACACATAGGTTGTCTTTCTCTATGGCCAAGGGTTCTGCCAAGGCTGTTTTAGAGTATGTTCACTCTGACTTGTGGGGTTCCCCAGGAGTCCCTAGCTCTCTGTCTGGTTCCTACTATTTCCTGTCCATAGTGGATTCTTACTCTAAGAGATTCTGGGCCTACTTCTTAAAACAAAAGGATTAGGCCTTTGTTAGTTTTAAGGAGTGGAAATTGCTTGTGGAGAATAAGACTGGGAATAGGGTCAAAGTTCTTAGAACTGATAATGGCCTAGAGTTCTGTAATAGTCAGTTCTCTAATTTCTATAAGGAGCATGGTATCTCTAGGCATAGGACTTGTGTTGATACCCCTCAGCAGAATGGAGTGGCTGAAAGGATGAATAGGACTATACTTAATAAGGTTAGTGTATGCTGGCTGAATCTGGTCTAGGTAAGTCTTTCTGGGCAGAGGCTATTACCACTGTCTGCTATGTCATTAATAGGAGCCCTTCATCTGCCATAGAGTTTAAAACCTCTATGGAGATGTGGTCTGACAAACCTCTAGGTTTAGATCACCTGAAACCTTTTGGTTGTGTTGCCTATGTTCACAGCAAGCAAGATAAGTTGAGTCCTAGAGCTCTTAGAGCTATTTTCATTGGGTATCCTATTGGTACTATAGGCTACAAGCTGTGGCTGCCAAATGAGAGAAAGTGCATCATTAGTAGGGATGTAGTCTTTCATGAGATGGTCTTTTATAAAGACATCATAAAGGATAGAGAGCAAGTGCAATCTGCTGACAAGGTTCTACTGGAGGTGGAGTATTCTACCTCATCTAGGCTGGATGGTGGTGAGTTTGAGGGTGCTGAAAATTAGCTTGGTCCCGTGCATGAGTTTGATTTGAGTGATCAAGCTCCTGATGACTCTTCTCTTTGCCAAAATCAAGAGGAGTCATCTCTTTCCAACTACAGGTTGGCTAGAGATAGGGTTATGAGGACTATTAGGCCTCCTAGCAGGTTTACTCAAGCTGATCATATAGCATTTGCTCTTCAAGTTGGAACTCAGCTTGAAGAAGAGGAGCCTTACACTTACTCTTAAGCCATGGAGCTGCCATCTAGGCTGAATGGGCAGCATGCTATGGTAGAAGATATGTCTTCTCTCAAAAGGAATCAGACTTTGGTGTTGGTTGATAGACCCCAAGGGAAGAAGGTAATTGGCTGCAAGTGGGTGTTTAAGAAAAAGCCAGTTGTGCCTGGTGTTGAAGCAGCTAGGTTTAAGGAAAGGGTAGTTGCCAAAGGTTACTCTCAAATTAAGGGCGTTGACTATCATGAGATTTTCTCTCCTGTAGTCAAACACACCTCAATTAGGCTGATCTTATCAGCTGTAGTTGTCTTTGACTTAGAGCTGGAGCAGCTGGATGTCAAGACAACTTTCCTGCATGGTTACCTTGAGGAGCAAATATTTATGGAGCAACCTGAAGGGTTTGTAAATAGAGGCTCAAAAGGCAAGGTGTGTTTGCTTAAGAAATCCATTTATGGTCTGAAGCAGTCTCATAGGCAATGGTATAGGAGGTTTAATGATTTTGTGTTGTCCCATGGGTTTGATAAATGTAGTTTTGACCATTGTGTGTATTTTAAATGTTTGAATGATGGCTGCTATGTTTATCTGATTATCTATGTGGGTGATATGTTAATTGCTTCTAAAGACTGTAATGAAATTGATAATTTGAAAGTATGCTTAGTAAAGAGTTTGATATGAAAATCTTAGGTCCTGCTAAGAGAATTCTTGGCATGGATATTGTTAGGGATATAAAGGGTAGACATCTATCCCTTTCTCAGTCCCAATATGTTGAGAAGATCATAAAACTCTTCTCTTTGCATATGTGTAAACCTGTTAATGTGCCCTTGAGGGCACACTTTAAACTGAAATCTTCTGCAGATGATTTGTCCACTGAGGAGTTGTTACACATGGAAAATGTACCCTATGCTAATGCCATAGGAAGTTTGATGTATGCTATGATCAGCACTAGGCCTGACATAGCCTATGGTGTTAGTGTGGTAAGTAGGTTTGTGTCTAGACCTTGTAAGGAACATTGGAATGTTGTTAAATGGTTATTTAGATACTTACATGGTACCTCTAGTCATTGTTTGCATTTTCTGCTTGTGATTCTAATGATTTTTCTGTTAAGGGTTTTTGTGACTCAGATTATGCTGCTGACCTTGATAAAAGAAGGCCACTCATTAGCCTTGTATTTACTGTTAGAGGTAATGTTGTTAGTTGGAAGGCCAACTTACAACATAGAGTGACTCTGTCCACTACAGAAGCTGAATATGTGGCTTTGACAGAAGCTGTAAAGGAGGCTCTCTGGCTAAAAGGTATTACCTCTGAATTGGGTCTGTGTGCAGGTATCCCTCAGATATTTTGTGGTTCTCAAAGTGTCATACATTTGTCCAAAAATAGTGCTTACTATGAAAGAACCAAACATATAGATGTTAGGTTTCATTTCATTAGAGATATCATTGCTAATAATCAGGTTAATATAGAAAAAATTGATACTGCATATAATCATGTCGACATTTTTACTAAAGTTGTTCCTATTAGTAAATTTAGGGAAGCCTTGAATTTACTAAAAATTGTTGCATTTAGAGTTTAGTTGAGTCGGCATTGGGTTCAATCTCCTGTTCAGGTTCTTGCTCTGTTTTCAAAAATAAGGTGGAGTTTGATAATTATATTTTCTGTAAAACTATATGGTTAGTAATACTGTGCGTTTTGGGTGCTGTATGTGTCTGTTGGGCCTGGCCCATTCACTTACCTGTATATCCAGCCCCTTGTGCTTGATTAGGGGTTAAGTGGGTTATACCCCTTAACCCTTAATCATAATTGTGAGTCCCCTTCTGTTAAAGAACCTTAGTTCTCTAGTTCTCTGGTTCCTAATCTGCGGCGCCTTGCTTTTCCTCTCCCGAAGAGAGTTATGCATAGATTTCTTGGTTCAGAGTTCTTCTAGTGCACAACCTTGTGGTTCCAGGTATGTATCCTTGGTCCTTCTCTCCGATTTAGATGTGTTCCTAAACTAGTCTCTTGCAAGTGTCTTGCGGTTCTTGGTGAAACTTGAACGAGAGGTTTTTCTCATGTTCTTGAACGAAAGTGAAGAAGAACTGTTCTGTCTTCTTTGTTTTTACTCATTGCATCTGCTAGGTGTTTGATATTCTGCCTGTTTAGGTTTCAGATTAATACCTTGATGCATATTCTTCATTCTGTTCCTTTAGCTTCATGTATTAGGTTATTTGTAATCTTCTGTATAAAGTAGAATTTGATGTATAGGTTCTGTTACCTATGTATTGATTGTAAAGTGGTTTCTGTTTTAAATAAAGTGAGTGAGAACAGGGAGATTATCCCTTTGCCCCTTGGATTAGTTAACTTGTTGATAGCAAGTTAATGGACCAAATAAAATCTGGTGTTTCTTTATTTCTATCCTTCATCTTTGCGATTACTTTTATGCTTCTGCGTGTCCTCTGGACTATTTTTATATAACAAATTGATTCCCAAGAAAAAGAAAAATGTGAATGCCCTTCATCTTTGTGCCACCACTCTCTAATTTACTAGATTTTATTTTATGCATTTATTGGCTATTCTCCTTATATGAAATAAATTCATGCATTGCATAGACCACGGTCAGTAGAAAGAAAACAAAATAGTCCCTTTGTTCCAACTTCCAAGAAACGAGCTTATTTTTTTTTAAAAAAGGCAAAAATAAAAATAAATGAAGCAAGGACAGCTTGAAAAAAATAAAAGACTACTACAACTTTGTTGCCCTCGTGTCATGAAGAAAATATAGAGGAAGCAAACAAAGAATTGGAGAAGACTAGAGGCATCATCATCTGATGTGAAGTCTTCTCCTTGAAGTTCAATTACCAACGTGGTGGAACTCAATTCAAAGACAAACTGATAATGATTTAGCCAAAATCAGGGCTATCAAACAAGTGAGACAAGTAACAGAGAGAAACAGAGGGGTCACTACTATTAAAGACTTGGAATACAATAAATGTGTGCATGGTTTCTCCTTTGAAATACAGTCAATTCAAACCTTACTTTTAACCAAACAATAATAGTTTTCAACTTTCAATTAGGAATCAAATAAACATGTCTGATTTCTTTTATACACTATTGTACATATTAACTACTCACAGTGACGGATCTAGAAAATTAATCAAGGGGGACACTCAATAAGTTCAAATTAAATACATATCTAGAAAAATAATTACAATGTCATCCACTATAGCTTTAAAAGTCATGATCAAATATGAATGGTTTTTATAGTTTTAGTTTAGTTCATTTAGTCATTTAGTTTTAGTTTAGTTCCTTACACAAAAGTAGTGTTTCTTTGTGTGTGTTTTAACATATTAGAAAAAATGTTATCTCATAAGTAAGCTAAAGAAACCACATTATACTGCATTCTTAATAAAAAGGTAAATTCATGTTATGTAAATACCCTTCTTTTAGAAACAACATAAAAGGGGTTATTCTTTGAAATCTCACAATATATGTTCTCCTATAAGGTTTAGAGATACCGGAGACACAAATCAACAAAAATCTTTATGGACTCCATGAATCATCCTTTAACATGAAAGAGAAGAAAATGTGCAGAACTAATATATCCAACGAAAACATGAAAGAATGTGAAGAACCTATATATCAAAATGAATGAAGAGAAGAAAAATATAGCAGCAATACAAATAAATCAATGATATAAATAGTTTTTTTAGTAGATAGCATAAACTATACATGATTGAGAACTAAATGAGGATCAATCCATATAAAGGAGCTACATATATAGATCTAAAAGCTATAAGTTGTTTGAAGGGTGCAGTGAGAAAATTCCTTGCTCTTTAACTAAGGCTAAAATTTCACAACATCATTAGACCTTGTCTTCAAACTGAAAGACTAATTTAAGCACTTACAAACACAATCCAAATTAGACAAATCAATTTTTTGTGTTTTCTCTAGTAAAATTCCAATGATTTAAAATAATTAATCATCTTCATCTCACCCACTAAAAAAAGAATTCTTAAAGAAGGAATATGTAAAAGAAAGAATACAAAACATGTAATTACTAACTATAATTGCAAGGAAGAAAATTGCAACTATGCCATTATGTAGTTAGAAAATATCAACTTTGTCCATACCTTGAATATGACATTATACATGTGTTTTCCTTTCACAGTTTCACTTTCACATTATGTTCTATAGTAAACCTCGTAAATATGGAATTACTTGACTTTAAAGGGAGAAGGTATCAAGTTGCCTATTTTAAACACAAGTCTAAAATTTTGGACTCTTTTAAGATATAAGCATTGAAATATTAAGGGGTCCTCTGCTTTTAAGATTGGATGTTTGGCCTGTATTCATACTTTTTCTTTTATTATATAACAGACCCAAATCGATACATTTGGTCCTTGCATACACTTAGAAATCTATAACAGACCTAATAATTGTAATCATAGAAGACCAAATTGTATGATTCTATAATAAACCCAACAAAACAAATTCATTCTCAACCATGGAAAGCAAAAATGTGACATGGGAGAGAAATCTCATGAATTTTAGCAACTTAATAAGGAGAGATATGGGTTCTTACCTTGACGGAGAGAGACGGAGTACTAGCGGTGGTAGAGGTAATACGGTCCTGGTGGAGGTGTTGGCGTGTTACGCGAGAGGCTCTAGTGGGCGGTGGCCGACAGTGGCAATCCTGGCGGAGGAGGAGCAGAAGAGCGCAGACCCCACGGCAAGAGGAAGGAGAGGTCGAGGTGCTCCATGCTTGACTGCTTGAACGAGAGAAGAGAAGGTCGAGGTATCACTGTATCAGTCTATCAGGTATACAGAGTGGGTTAGGATATTTTGTAAAAAAAAAATTAAAAAAAGGTATTTTAATATTTTTATCTAAAAATTTAAGGGGGTCACTTGGCACGCGCCCCCTTCTCTTATTCTTGTGTCCTCCCTTGACTACTCATCCTTTCTTGTGAAGTTTAACACTTTGCTACAAGTAAATTTTATCAACTTAATCAATAACCATGTGATATTATAGAATGTGATGATCATGAGTACATAAAATTTTAAGTTTAATTGCACCTTAGTCCCCAAGGTTTTACAATCTTCTAAATTTTGTCCTTAAAGTTTTTTTTTTGGTCTTCTAATTTACAAGGAGTTGCAATTTGTCTTAATTGTGACCGTTTAAAGGGAAATTGCTACAAATTTGTGTTAATTGTGGTGGTTTAAAGGAAAACCATCACAACAATTTTATTTTTTTTTAAAAAAAACATCTTGAGACAATATGTGAGATTAATTGTAAGACTTATGAGGGAAAAAAATATAATTAAACCAAAATTTTACATGATATGAACATTTGCACATACGTAAATGTGTATTAGATTTATGTTAAAAATTAATTACGTTCAATGTTTACCAGCCAATTTTCTCATTTCACATTAAAAAGTATTAAACTTGGTGTGAATGAGAATCCAAACACGTTCTAAGTAGTAACTATTTACTTAAATTTTAAAAATCACATCACATGCTAAAATAAAATGGAATAATGAAATATCAATAATTTTTTTAACTTATTTTATAAAAATTTGAATTGTAATGGTTAAATTGATAAAGATTATTTTGATAAAAAAAACTTATTGAATGTATTATGTTAAAACTTAGTATCCTTATTCCTTTATACACACATATATAGATATTAAGATATATATAGATATCAGGACAATATGAGCTTGTGATTTCTGCTAGAGTAACATGAAAATTGCTGGTATGGGGTAAAAAAGGTTTGCAGATCAAACAAGTTTGAGCTGTCATGGATGGATGGAATATGGCATGCTATAGATTGCTATAATTTCATTCAAGGACGATCATGACTCACTTTTGCAAAGTTTGTGTGTTCTTGATATTGATGATTGTTTTCAAATCTGAATCGTGTTAATCAACTAAACAAACTTTCTTAAGGAAAAGGTATATTTAATTAATTAATTAATTTCCCTTGCTAATTTGTCAGACTCTTCCTCTGGGTTGGTGAATGAATGGCACACTTGAGCTTATCCAGATCGTGGCATGGAAAGGAACTAATACATGACAATTATTGAATATTATTCAGAGTTAGAAGATTTATCAAGTCAAATCACATGCATGATCTTGTGTCATGCATGATCTTGTGTGTCTATATATATATATATATATATATATATATATATATATATATATATATATTAATCATGTTAATGGTACGAAGTATTTACTGATTTTGTCGAGATTAATCTCCGTCGGAGAACCTAACGACCTTAGTAGAGTGTTTTCCTTCCAATTACGTTTTTTTCATCTACAAAACTTGAACATGAGAATTTGCTTAAGAGAATCAAGTCTAGTACCATTCGGACCAACGACTTATGGGTGATCTCTTGTATATATATATTTTTTAACCATTGGTATGAAGTATCCACTAGTTTTGTCAAGATTAATCTTTGTCGGAGATCCTAACAACCTTTAGCAGAATTTTTTCTTCCAATCACATTTTTTCATCCACAAGACTTGAACCTAAGAATTAGCTTAAGAGAATAAAGTCTACCTAGTACTATTCGAACCAACGACTTATGAGTGATCTCTTGTATATATATTTATTTTTTAACCATGTTATTGGTATAAAATATCCACTGATTTTGTCGAGATTAATATCCGTCGGAGAACCTAATAACCTTTAGGGTTCTCCATTCTCAGCCACGTTTTTTCCATTCATTGAATCTCAGAATTTGTTTGAGAAAACCAAGTCCAGTACCATTCATACTAACGATTTATGGGTGATCATATAGTAGTGTGTGTATAAATATAGTCATCTGTCCCTATTTTCATGCCAACAATATAGTATCAATTAGATAATTAAATTATAAAAATTAATGAGGTTCATAATTATGTAGATGAATCAGCAGGCCAGAAGTTGTCATAATAAGGACGTTTGCAACTTTGTTAGGCAGCATAGATAGAATTGTATGCATGGATATGACCAAACTGAAGTGGTAAAATATAAGTATTAAAGCATGCTAAAATTGAAAGTAAGCCAGAATGATAAGGACAAAAAAACTAAGAGAGAAGAAAAAAGGGTAATAATGATAAGGGGTGGTTCATTGCTGTCTTTGACGTAGAATTGTCACTGGTGAGAGTGGGAAGAGCCATATATATTCAGTTACTGATCATAGATTTGCTAGCTATAAGGAACAAGGAAATGTGATTTTTTTTAAAAAATGAAAAAGGGAAAAGAAAGAAAATCTCTCCTCCTTAGCATGTTCTTTCCAACACTAGCAACTTTACCATCAGTGGAAGTTGAGAACAGATGGATTGAACGTCGTCTTGTTATGATTACTCATGTCACTGTTTCATCCCATTTTTATGATAAGAACACGACACCAATTGTAGTTGTAGTAAGTAACCTTCTTTTGAGGAACGGACACTTATTTATTTTTAGCTATGGCATCTAATTAATTAGGATCTATGGTCTACATAATATGATACGGCAACTAGGTGGTCAATACAATACAATTCAATTTTATCATTGTTAGTATGATGACTTTTTGGGATCGGGCACTTGAACCATTTTAACTAAAAGGTGTTTAATTAAAATCGAGCAAATTTAATCAGAATAAAACTTTAAAAATAGTATGGAAAAATATTAACATGTTGAATGGTTTTGGATTCAAATTCTAGAACCGATCCCAATTTTATTTTACATATTTGTTGAGAAATTTTAATGTTTTCCTATTTACACTGTAGATTTGTTGAAGTGGTTCAACACATTGTTGTTTGCAGAACTTATTGTGGTACCAGTAGAGGAATTTCAGTGAATATACAGAATGAAATGATGCTGGAAAGAATTTGGATACAAATATTAATTAGCTGTGTATTAGCATACCATATATACAGAAGTTCACATGCATTACTGTTAGAAATCAAGAATATTTTTGTACCAATAGATTATCCAATCAGAAGTCATTGTTGATGGTAAATTTGTTGAATTACAAAATTATCTTAAAAAGTATTAACAATAATTTGTTATTAAATAACTGTCTAAAATTATTTTACATTATTATTAGTGCGTATTATATTTTAAAATTTTACTAAAAACTGTCAAGGACTGTTTACGAGCATGGTGGATGTTGAGGGATTTCGGCAAGAATTTCGGGAAGCAATGACTTCCGGTGAGGAGTGAATTGAAATCTGCATGGATATTCCGATGTCAAAGTCAGAGAGCGTAAGAGATGTTTAAAGTGAACTTAGATTCATACCCATAGGCTTATAAAGTAGTAGTTGACAGGTGAAGTTGTACAGTTGTTTTGGGTCATGGGTCACATGGCAAGCTCGAAGGAGATCCATAACACAAACCAACCTAGTAGTGAGAGATTGTAGGTCTAAACTTCAATGTTCATATTCTAATATATATATATATATATATATATATATATATATATATATATATATAGCACCCTTTATGCATGTATTAGAGTCATATTAACATTTTAAATAAAATTAATTATATGTATATTTTATATTTAATTACAAATTTGTAAATGTATAATACTATAAACAAAGAATTATCTCACATGAAAAGAAAGTGTATCAAGTAAATTTTGCTGAGAAAGTGTATCAAGTAAATTTTGCTGAGTTGATTGAGTAGGATGTTTGAATTGTTATAAATTTTGTGATACATATTTTTGATTCCTACTCCTAAAAAGTGAATTTGAAGCATTATGTTGTTCCATCTAAGGAATTTCTTATGATTATATTTAAATAATTCATTTTTATAATTCTATGGGTGAGATCAACCCTTTTCATTCACACTCATAGTTCATGTTGAATTATTTATAAATATGCATTAATATATGCTAATATTTTTAATTAAAGTTCATATGTAAATTTAGCATTTATTTCAAAAATAAATGGATCGCAAAATGTCATGTTTTAAAAGTTTATTTAAAGTTTAGTAGGTAGTCTATCACACTTTATGACAAATTATTCATCAATAAAATTAATAAATATCTCGTATTTATAATATGAAAAGTAAAAAATATTAAAAATTTATTTTAAATTAGTTCTTTTTAAAATAAAATTTTATAGAAATAAAATTAATCTAAATTAAACTTTTAATTTAGATATTATATTTTAAAAAAAAAATAACGTACGACAAGAAGGTGAAAACTTAAGATCTTGTGCAATCTATCTTAATTTCCCATCACTAAGCCAATCACTAAACCAACCCAGTGGGTTTATGAATCTACACTTTAAACCAATATATCTTTCAATGCGAGTTGTATTCTATCTAATAGAAGATATTAATCTCATATGGTAAACCAAATCTTTTAATGGGGACATTTTATTCCCAATTTATAAAAAAAAACTTGCAAATTTAAAAGTGGTGAGTAAAAAGTACAACTAAGCCAAAAAGTTAATCATTTGTAAAAAAAAAAAAAATTATCATCTATGATGGACATACTTTAAAAGAATAGTTAAAAGTAGATTTTTGCAAAAAGAAAACAAATATTCATGACAAAGAACCTGATTACTTCACAATAGATAAATCCATATTATAATTCATCACATTCTGAAAATTTAGATCTTTTACTAAATAATTAGCTTCTATTGGCTATGATTTATGAACAAATATACTATGTGAATAATATTGGAAATTTTTTATATTTAATGTGATTTTTTTATAAAAAAAAAAACTAAAAGATGATTTTTTGCAACAAAATATTCACAACAAAGAACTTTTTACTTCACCATTAAATTGTTGCTCTCTCTTCATGGATGTTATATGTGAGATATGAGGTAAACACATTATATAAGTAAGGTCTTGCTTTGAATATGAGAATAAAAATCCTATTAGGAGAACTAACCGTATCTTGCTGTAAACATTTTTTATTGGAACAATATTAACTTCTATAAAAATATATACCTATAATCTTAGAATAAAATAGAACATGATTACTTTTTACTATATCATTTGGCCCAAGATCAAGCATTTTCTATGGAGAGCCCTTCGTCAATGTTTACCCACCCGTGCAAGGCTAATCACGAAGGGAGTGGAGTGCCCTTTACACTGTTGTTTCTGTTCGCAATCTTATGAAAACGAGTGGCATATATTTTTCGCATGTGATAAAGCAAAAGAAGTGTGGCAAGCTGCTGAGCTTTGGCATCTCATTCAGCCAAAGGCTGATTCTGCGGAAGGTTTTAAGGATCTTGTCTTCGACCTTCTCAATCATCTTAAACAACATGAAGTTCAGAAGCTAGCTGTTACCCTTTGGAGCATATGGCGAAATAGAAACAGCAAAGTCTGGGATCAATTTGATACAAACCCTAATATAGTAGCTGACCTTGGCCTACATTACTTCTCTGAATGGTTGTCTGCTCGTGCTCCCACTTCTACTCGTGTTTCTTACTCAACACCATCAACCATATAGTGGTGTCCTCCTTTATCGGGCACCATAAAATGTAACCTTGATGCTGCCATATTCAAAGATCAAAATGCATTTGGCATCAATGGGTTCTGTTTGAGAGATGGTCATGCTTCTTTCATCAGGCTAGAGCTGAGTTACACCCAGGTATGCCTCAACCTCAAGAAGCAGAGCCTTTTGCACTACAACAAGCTCTTACTTGGACTCAGCACCAACAATTTCATAATGTTGTATTTAAAACTGATTGTAAAATGATCCAAGACACTCTTTCTACAGCTAAATTCGGTAAAAACTCCTGTGTGATCAGTTTAGTAAGAGGCAAGTCAACCTTGTGGTCCACAAACTTGCTAGAGCATCAAGGTTCCATGCTAGCTCTCATGATTTCATTTGTATTCCACAATTTGTATTCACTACTATCCTTAATGAAATGCTATAATTATCTTTGTTTAAAAAAAAACACAGATTTTAAAGGAACAATATAACGTTACCAACATATGATTGGTTTAAATGGTATACACATAACTTATTTTCCTAAGGTTAACCTTTGTGTATAAAAATAAAAAAATTCTCACTGATAGAGTTAATCTTATTATGTAATAGAAGTTTTCAAATCCAACAAAACCACCTTGAATCTATAAACCTAGGGGGAAAAAGCATTCATTACTTTGTAATATATCAACATACTGTAAGTCATAAATACTAATGCGGAATATAATAGGCTTATAAATACCTCCCGTCATTGTTCCGAGCTTGTATTGTTGATTCTGAGTCTTCCAAACTTTTGCTCTCACGCACTGATGGTGTATAGCTATGTATGGAGAGTAAGTATTGGGGACCCAAAAGGAGGAAAGCACACTGCTATATATAATGAATCCTTGCCATCAAAGGATTTTGTTGTGCCCCTATAAAATCTCCACAAATCTGAGCCAACGTTTTAGTTTG
>PYAF01002917.1:1516811-1543902 GCA_007407185.1 Glycine tomentella | reverse complement strand
CCCCCCCCCCCCCCCCCCCCCCCCCCCCCCCCCCCTTTATTAATTCACCATCAGGCCCATCCTCACTATGCATGAGACCCAAAGTGGTAAATACTGTCACACAAACATAGTGCTTGTGTAGTGTGTGTAGGTAGAGAGAAATTGTGCCATGGTGTGGGGTGACTCATATCAAATGTACGAAACTGCTATATTAAAAATTAATAGATACCCAGCACCGGTCACCACCACCACACACAACCCTAGCAAAATTATTTCATTAGACATACTGTAAATAATTACACTTGTCACATTAGTACAAATTAATTAAAAGGTTCATAATTCAAAATGCCATGAAGTGAATTACATCTTATTGTTGGTGTTAACTTTTGATTTATCGTATTCTTGTAAGAAATTGACACTGGGGCCATGCGTGAGTGTGGTCACGAGTACTCATTAACACTAGTACTGTGCTTCCTACCAAAAGAACGTACCCTCCTCAACCATCATAATTTTCGGGTAATTGGTACTTAGTGGCATGGTTTGATACCTCTCAATTAAGAAGACTTTTGAAGGTTGTGCATTTATGGCTGAAATGGAAGTGATACTAATAAAGCAAGTCAAATATCAGGGTCAGGGTGTGGGTGCGCCCTCGTTTCAACGGCAAGAGTATTGGGCTATTGGCGTAGTACCAAAGGACACTGTCGTGTATAAAAAAGTTGGCAATTAATGGCATTTTTAGGTCTAACTGACTCTATATATTCTACTACACTTCTCTTTCATGAGGGTCAATTACTCGGAATAGTGCACGTGAAATTCAAACAGGTTTCTTAATGCATCATGGTAATGGGCCACACACCCCCAAGTCTTATTAATAATAGAGCATGGCAATAAAGATTGAAATCTGCCCCCATGTTTATTGGATGTCATTTTGTGCTCTTTCTTTTCTTCCTTTTTATATGGTTTTGCTTTCACGAGGGAATTCAATAACAAAACTCATTAATTGCAAAACTTGGAATACGCGACTTCAGAACCCCAACGGAGAAGAAACTACAAAGGGGCCGTTGTCCGTTGATGACACATGAAAATGAATTAATCGAGTCATATAATATGTCCACTTAATTAAATTCAATAATATGTATTCAAATAAGAAAGTAACAAGTAACAGCTTTTAATGTAAGAAAAAAATTGTTAGAAAAATTGTTCACGTTGAGATCCCGAAGGCTCTAAAGTTCCTAGCAAAATCTTTTAGAGTGTATGTGACCCTTGGGTTGACAAAAAGAGGAATCACCCTTTTCTATATATGAAATGTGACTGAATCAAAAGTTTGAGACCTAATATTAGATGTTCAATTGTTTCATTATGGTAGTTCATTATTCTCAGTCAACCTACTTGATCGGATAATCCACAACTCCTCAAATGCTAAAGTGTTGAACCAACCTAGCCAACCGGTCCAAAAATGATTTTAGAAGTAGTGATATGGTTGATAATATGAAACTAATTAATTAACTAACTAAAACAGGAGTTATGTATAGGAAGCTGTATAGTAATGTTTTGTTTTTGTCGTGGGTGCTTTATTTTGTGCTAGGTGGGTGCTACTGGTTTTGGTTTGTTCTTTAATTAGCATTTGGCATTTGGGAAGTGCCAACGAATTGGTAAAGATGTGGATATTTGATGGGGTGGTGGATCGGTTACAGCAGTGAGCCAGTGATCAAAGGCATACACCCACTACAGAAAAGGAAAGCTCGAATAGAGGCATCCTAGATAAAGATAACACACGCTCCTTGCTCCTAATTATTTGACATGTTTTCAGATCCCATCTATTATTAGCGCTCTCATGTTTCTATTGTAGTATTACTTTCCAGTGTCCCAGAATTCAGAAACGATGCTCGTAGTATGATTAAATAATGTAATGTGTAAGTATAAATATAAATATTTCTAAATGTTCAAATTTATTAAAAAAAAATATAAGTATAATTATTTAAACCTTTAGTTTCATAACCTAAAAGAGTAAAAATTAAGAATGACATGGCAGCTAATGATGGACAAATAAAAAATTTGTTCCCAAATTTACAAAAAATACGACAAATTAGTCTTATTATTAATTTTTTTCTGTTAATTTAAACAGTTGTGCCTACATAGCATATTCAATGATGACATGGCAGCTAACGATTGTCATATGTCATTCATGTTGTTGTCATGTGTCATTGACGTGGATGTCACTTGTCAAAAATAAACTTTTTAATTTGGTCTATGAATCTAGCAACTTGTTATCATTTTAGTCCCTGAATTTAAAAACTTAATCATTTACTAACATTTTGGTTCCTAAACTTAACACATTTTGTCATTTTGGTCCTTGAAAGCACTTTTAAATTTTCAATTAAGTCTCATATTACATGAAATTATTAGTATAGACATTACCATATTCTTTCGCTTCTATTCTTTCTGCAATTTTGTAATGTAAATTATACTATAAATATGAAACTAATTTACGAATGATTACATCACAATAGTAAGTATTAAATCTAGAACATAACTAACAATATTCTATAAGGTTCCAAACTAGATATTTTATTCAAATTAAGTTATTATGTTATATGCTAGCTATTAACATGTTTAGAATGTTAGTGTATAATATATAAGACCTACAAAATTGAGTATAAAATATAGTCTACTCATTATATTATAAATGAAGAAAGTAATAATCATTTGTCATGTTGGAGTATAAAATATATACAACCTACAAAATTGAGTATAAAATATAGTTCATCCATTATCATAGTCATGTTGAAATATAAAAAAATACAATAAAAGGTGAAAAAATATGAAAGTATCTAATTTTGTCTTAAATTTTGGTCTAATAAAATGATAAATTTTATATCTCTTTGCTTAAAAATTTTCTCGTTAATTAAATAAATATATTGACTTTTAAAAATAAATTATTTATCGGTATCAATATATTTACATGATACACATTTTTAATTTGATTCTTATGAAAAGCTAATTTAATTTTCATATGTTTATTTATTTTTAATTAAAGTTATATCGTTGTTTGTCAGTTATAATATTATTTGTTAGAATTTAAACTTAATAAAATATAATAAATAAATTAATAATGATTCCAAATATAAAATATAATATTTCTTATTTTTATACGATAATTATTTATCATTCAATTTTCATCACCATAAATAGTTGTTATGACTATAAACAAATGTCATTTATTATCATTATGTTAACAATTTATATATAATGTGACACTTAATTAAAAATTCAAAAATGCTCTCAAAGATCAAAAATGACAATACATAATTAGGTTCAAGGATCAAACTATCAATAAAATGATTAAGTTCATGGTCTAAAAGAACAACAAGTTATTAAGTTCATGGTCTGAATTCAAAGACCAAATTCAAAACTATTTTTTTTACATATGACAACCATGTGTATAACATGTAGCAATCATCTACCACATCATTATCAAAAGTATCACGTAGATACATATGTTTGAGTTAACAGAAAAAACTAATAGTAAAACTAATTTATATTACTTTTTGCATATTTGGAAACAAAATTTTTATTTTCTCCCTTCGAGGAGCCTATCTGTCAGCATCTAATATATTCAAGAACGAAAATAGATATTTTTTTTATTACACTACTTTTAAAATAGTATATCATAAATTAACATTTAAAAAAAAAATGTATCCTTCGAAAACAATAATCTTATTCAAACATAATAAGCAAAATTCTCTCTCTTAAGTATTCAAAGCAACTACTATATATCCATTACCATTCAATAAGTTAGAATAATCTCCTGCTAATTAATCCGCACATGATATACTATGAGTTAATATATAAAGATGGATATTAAAAACATTTAACAATTGATGAAGAATATATAAGAATTAATCAGATCAACGCGTAAGTCAGTAACTGATAGGGAGTTCAATAAGTAAATTTGGAAATAGACTTAGTAAATTTTATTTATAATTGGTAAGAAGAAGAAATAGAAAACTAACAGTGAATTTAGAGTATTACATGTGAAAAGAAAATTAAAGTAAAAGAATGAAATGTGGTTGAACAAGCTTAATTACATGTTTAAAGGAAAAAAAATATTACAAATATACAAACAAATTAGGATTGATTTTATTTTTTATTCTTAGGAATCAAAGATAATACCAGAAAATTTTACAAATTCTCATGCATTATACTCAACCAATTAAACTAAATTAACCCCCTTAATTCTTAGGATTGACTTCAATCCATCCTTAATAATAACAAATTTAAATCCTCATTCTTTAGGGTGGACACTTTCTATTTATTCTCATTCTAGTATAGTATAACTATGTGTGTTTTATATTCTGTAACACATTTGTTAGCTATCATGTCAAATTAAGTAATATTTTTCCTCTTTAATTAATAATTTTTCACTTTCTTTAATCCTTTAATCAATACTCAATTTTTTAAATGAGCACTAAGCATTATGGAATATTCGCTAATCCCTATTAAGATAATCTTTTAACAATTAAACTAATTATTAAGGTTTTTAATATTAAAATTTTCAAATACATATTTTTTATTATTAATAAAACAAACATTTATCATTTAAATTAATTATTTAATTCTTATAATTTATATTTCTTATATTTCAATTACACTTAACAAACATTTTTACAATGCAATATTTACTGTTTTATTATATCGTGGTGTATCACTGACTATGAAAGTGGAATCAACGTTTTCCTCTTCAAAAGCTTTTCTTTTTTCCCCCTCCTATGGAAGTTTCGGCCGAGAATTTTAACATGATCTACGAGTTTAACTAAAAAAAGAAGGAAAATATATAAAGAGAATTTTTTGGTAAACATATAAAGAGATTAACTCAATGTTAAAAGTAACTCTAATTTATTTTTTTATATATGTCAATGTGTATCGATCATTAAGTAAATAGAGCAAGTAGAGTCTTCTTCCTCTCTTTTTTTTTTCATATGTTCATCAACATTTCACTTTCTCTCTGGCTCTATTTTCGGCGGGATCCAATCAAAATAGACTTCTTTGTTACACAAAAACTCAATGGGTCAAAACAAATACTCTTAATCCAATTATTTTATCGTGGAATTCTCATACTTCCCTTTTAACAATCGTTAAGGGCCCATGTCATTCTTACCTTCCATCACTAAGTTCACACCCCAAATATTTTGTTTTAATAAAAAAAACTCCTCCTTTCCCTCACTTCCTCCCCCTCCCTCTCACTTTCTCTTTATCCGATCCTCCCACCCTCTACTTGTGACTCTCCTTCCATTGCATGCTCTCTCGCACACTAAGTGTGGTAGCAGACAAACTCGCACCACCAATTGGGTCTAGGCAGGTTGACCCGCATAGAAAAAGTGAGTGGAAACTTTCATCATGTTCCGTTTATGCTCGAGTTGGCAGGATGGTTCACTAAAAACCATAAAAAATGAAAATGAGTTGTAGGTTGGTAGGTCAAACCACTAAATTTTTTATAAAAAAACAGATTTATATTTAATAAAGTACTAATAGAAAAACTATTGAAAAATTAAATTGAAAAATTAAATATTTTTCTTAAATTCTTAGAATATGAGTTTGAATCTAATTCAATCCTAAAAGCTAGTTCAAGGGGTGAGAGTTTTCCCTCACTTATATATTCTATTTTGACTTTATCTTTAACCAATGTGGGACTTGAATTTTTTCTAATACACCCGTCACGTCCAGCGCCTTTGGACTTGATGCGTGAATAACATGATGAATGACCCTTTGAATGAATCTTGAATATGATCTGATATCATCTTAGATTCTTAGAATGTGAGTTTTGGTTTAACTCAACCCCAAAAGCTAATTCAAGGGGTGAGGGTTATCCCTCACTTAGATAATCTATTTTGACTTTATCTTTAACTGATATGGAACTTGGATTTTTTCCAATAGTTTTACCTTAGAATTTGAATAATAATTTATTTAGATAAAAAAATTATTAATAGTATATGCACATAATATAAAAAATATTAATGAAAAACAAATTGATGGGTTTACTTGCCCCAACCTACTCTCAAGTTGTATATTGGTGGGTCGGGTAGGACATGTCTAAAGCGAGTTGAATTGGTTGGTGAAAAACTTCAACCTGTCCAAAAAAAAAAAAAAAGGCAAAATGGGTTGTCTCAACGGGTCTAATTCATTTTGTAATCCTTTTTTGTGCACACCCAATCCTATTTTCTTCGTCACCAATACTCATTATTCTAGCCCTCGTTCTCATTCTTGTGTTCATTTTCGCCTCACATTGCACTCATCTATGCTCTCATTTTGTTATTCACCTCTCTTACATGTTTTTGCTTATCGCTGATTTGACGGAAACTTATTTGTGCTCTATATTTATTAACAATAAAAATAAGTTTTCATTTTGTATTAAAAAAAACACAACTAGAATATATTAAAAAAAAAAAAAGCACAACTAGAAAATAAAGAGTGCAAGAATAACAAAAAGAGTGTGAAAAAAACATGGACCTCGTTAAAGGGGTATCTTTACAAATTAACTGTAACTTGTGGGCTTTGACCCAAAACTAGTAGAATTTTATAGTCAAAAGTATACAAGCACTTTAAAAAATAAATTATACTTCTAATAATTAATTTTTAATTATGACTAGGGTAAAACAAAAAATTAACGATGCCCTTTGTTAACAATACAATCGTTAACAGCAGTACAACAAGGGTAGTAAAAGTAATGTTAAATAGCGAACAGAGATATAAGACACAGTTCACATAAAACACAAGAGTGCATCTGTAATTTATTCTTAATAAAGAATAGAAGGGCCAATTTAGTAATAAAAATTATTGTATCAACTACATATAAAAAAATGACGAGGGATTAAATAAAAAAAATGTGATATTTTGTGGATGAAAATTTAATCAACTATAAATTTTTAATCTAATAAAATAATTAGTTATTGCTTGAGTTTTTAATTCCATGATCAAGGGGAAATAGATTTTAAAACTTCAACGTAATCACGCTTGTAATGACATATATTTAGAAAGACATGAACGCAGAATATGTCTAAGGCATGTCTTAGCATAGATATATGAGATTAGGCAGGTTCGTTGAACCTTTAATTAATTCATTTTTTGTCTCCACTTTTCTTTTTGAATCCCGGGTTTTCTTCTCAATCCAGGGAAATCCGAAATTGACAAGTTGTGGCTTAAAGGCTTTTGAAGATTCGCAGTTGTGTTTGGAATAGATTTGGGAATCCAACTATGTCTAAATAATAGTAGAAACTCAAGTTGAGATTTGATATTTGTCAGGATGTAGTTAGCCATGTGTCTTGAGATCAATGTGTTTAAGCTTTTAAGGCTGTCTTATTCCGTATGTCATTGTTGTCCCATAAATTAATACTACAAAGTCTACGTGAACAGCAAAAAGCCAGACAAAAATATATTCATTAAGCATTGTGCTTTATTACCTTTATTATTAACTGAGTATCACATATATATAACCTAAGATATGAACTCATCAAATAATTAATAACAAAATCTTGTGATGTGGTTATCGCCGTGGATTTGCAATCAGCTTTCATGCTGGTTACTTGTTTGATACACGTATATATCCAAGTATATATAATGATTTTTCGTATCTTTATAATGCTGGTCACGTTTAGATCGGTGATGCAATCACTTTCTGTTTAAGAAGAAGACAGAGGAAGAGGCTATTCTATAGAACGAAACTCTCGATGTGAGGAGGACCATCGACGTATGCAGAAGTGGATGAAGCTAGCAAGTACAATCAAATTAACAATCAATGGAGGCAAAAGTTACTATAAAATATGTTTAGATAATTTAACTAGTTACAAGAAAAGAAATCATAGATCAATTTAAAATACTTCAACAAATAGTTACAAGAAAAGGAAAGCAATAAAAAAGATGAAATAAAAATTAAAAATAAATCAAAAAGTTAAAATTAATTTATGTACCTCAATTTGTGAAATTAAATAGAAGAATTTTTTAAAAGTTAGAACGCACAAATCAATTTTAAGTTATAAAAATTTGTCTATTTTATATTCGTCTTTTATAAGGGGATAGATGATAGATAGGAGGACACAGAAGGGGTGGATATACGGATTTTTTCAAACAGGTTCGGTTTACGAAGTTGAATGTTTTAAATGAAAGATAAATAGTGATTTTTGTTTCTGATTGTGTAAAGCATTCTTAAAAGATGAAAATTCAAAATTTTGTCTCTGAAAAAAGTGTGATAAATTTATCTCTCAGTTAATTTTCGTTCGTTACCGTTAATATCAGGGACGAATTTATCAATGTACTACACATTCAGGGATGAATTTGTCAGCTCTCTACCCAAAATATAATTTAATCTGCATATTCTCTCTTTTCTTTTTTAATCATTGTCAGCATAACATTACAATAAACACTTAAAAATTAGGATAATAAGCATAAGTTAAAACAAACATAATAATGAGCATAATATTAATTAATAAACATAATTTGTTTATTGTTGTTAAATTTCTATTATAACAACACTAGATAATGACAATATCAAGTTATGTCTCATTTTTTTGTAAGAATTAACTTGATGCTATACATTTTTGTTTGGGTCTCATATTTTGGGTAAGGTATCGTCACATTAGAAATTTCAAATTAAAAATATGAGATAATATTTACCCAAAATATGAGGCTCAAACAAATTAAAATGCACAATCATTAAATTAATCCTTAAAAAAAAAAACTCAACTTGATTTTGTCATTATTTAATGTTATTACAATATAAATTTTAGAGCAACATACAAATTATGCTTATTAATCAATAAATTTCTAATTTGACAGTACCTTACTCAAAATATGAGATCCAAACAAAAATGCACAGTCATTAAATTAATCCTTACAAAAAAATGAGACTCAACTTAATTTTGCCATTATCTAATGTTGTTACAATATAAATTTTAGAGCAACATACAAACTATGCTTATTAATCAATATTATATTATTTATTTTAACTTATGCTTGTTTTCCTAATCTTTAAGTATTTATTATAATTCTATATTTTCAATAATTAGAAAATGGAGAATATGAAGATTAAATTATATTTTGAGTGGAGAGCTGACAAATTCGTCCATGAATGTATAGTGCGCTGACAAATTCGTCCCTAATATTAACGATAAATGACGAAAGTTAACGGAGGGATATATTTATCACACTTTTTTCACTTTCAATGATAAAAAATTGAATTTTTATCTTTCAGAGACAGATTTATCAGCACTTTACACATTCAGACACGAAAATAACTGTTTACCCTTTAAATGAACAAAATAAATTCGGTCTATGAAATAAATGGTATTTTTTCAATATCTATCATTCGGCCTTGCAGATAAATGGGTCAAATAGTAGATCCAAACAGTATTTTTTTAAAAAAAATTATGGTACACTTTTTATAAAAAAAAAAAGTTAAAAATGTATAAAACTAGAAGGAAAAAATTAATTTTATTTTTAAACTAAAATCTATCACACTAAAATATAACAATATTTTAAATATAAGAAATTAACAAATGATAATTTAAAATAAAGATCAAAATTATAACATAACAAATTAACAATATTTATATATTGAACTTAGATGAATTATGCAAGTAATCCATGAGTCAGTTAACAAAATTCACTAAGTTTGCAAATTTAACAAAATAAACTCATAAACTCGATATAACTATACAGATATGTAAGAAGAAAAAAAACTCAATTATCCTTAAAATCTGCAATAAACCCACCGCTAGGATAGAGGTATGAGAGGTGAGAACACACATAGAATAAGAAGAATAAAGATCTTAGAAAACATACTTTTACACGTTTAGCGAGAGGCATAAGGTAAGTATCTTAACACAACCTTAATATGATTAATAATTTCTCTTATAGCCCTCACATGGCATCTAAAACGTGTACTGCTTTTCTTTACACAGACCACACGTGTCTCTACGATGCTGCGCGGAATCTTCTTCCTCTGTTTTAAAATTGAGGATATGATGAACTCGGCAGAATCTTCATTTAACTTAAAGGCCAAAATTGCATCATTAGTCACTGAGTTAGTAATTAATTTCCGAGAATAAACAAACCTTAGATGCTACCTAACCCTAGAGCTGCAAGCCTCGAAGAAACGCAAGGAATTTTTTTTCGTGATATTTTATTCCATAGTACTGGGAAGAAGGAAATACAAGGTTAAAAATATATTTAGAACAAAGAACAGGTGGCGAAGAAAGAAAAAAAAAATGGGACCCTAAGCAAGAACCACCACGTTGTGAGCCCATGAGTGGTTTCATGTTGCGTGACATGCTGGTGAGAAGGAAGCATAAATAACTGATTAAAAAGTATAATTGTACATTTTTTTATATGGAAAAAAAGAGAAGATAGCAAGAGGACAAAACTAAGAATGCGATAAATAAATGGTCCAATGGAGAAAAATAAAGAAGAAAAAATAGTATTATAGAAAGGGTGATAGAAGAATGTCATATGAATAACATAATTTTTATTAATTGATGTTTTTATCTTTTTTTATTTATTTATAATAGTGTTATAGGTTATTCGTATTATTGTAAATTTATAATATTAAACATAGTTAATCTACCCCTAAGTAAAAGTTGTTTCATTAAAGAAGAAAAGTAAAAGTAGTGAGTGACCAGAACTTTTTTTGCTCGAAATTTGAAATTTCAAGAATTAGAATAATGTGTTCTCCGTGAAATTAGAAGTTTGGGGGGAGGGCGAATCCGGGGGCGCATTATGGAGCCGTGTTGAAGTTGAACCAGTCAAATTATATTTGTCAATAGGTAAACAATGTTTGGTCACTAATTTCTCATGGATCATAAGAGACATAATGATAATAAGTGCAACTAGTTTGGATTTGAATACTTTTTAAATTAAAAATTTATCTTTACCTAAATGTTGTTTATTGAACGTTTTAAATTATTTAACAAATAAGAAACTAATTTTAATTTGCTTCAATAATTTTACGATAATATATATCTTTTCTTGTTTGTTTACTTGAACAGTATCTTAAGTGCAATCATTAGAATTTCCTTTTAAATAGATTAAGAAAAACAAGTGTTGTTTAGCACTCGTTCTATCCACGGGTGAAAAGGAAACAATGATAGCAATTATTATATCCACTAGCTGTCCTAAAAATGCGAGAGAGTATCTTTTATTCTTTCTTTCTCTTTACGGGCATGTCATAAAGTAATACTTAAGAAAATACCCACTTAAAAAAGTACACATTAATATAAGTTGATTGTCATTTCAAGGCAAGGCTTGGTTAGAGCCTATAAAATAATTTATTATTTAAATATAAAACTATTAATACCACACTATTATCAATATCATATACAAAATTAATCAACTAGAAATTATGATTAATATAATTTTAAAATAATTGTTCTAAAACTCCATAAATTTATTATAAATAATAAATTGTGATTAAATGATAATATATATGTATATATAAAAATCATCTATATTATCTTTCTTTTTTTATCATGAGTCAGAGATCATAAATATTTCCAACTTGTTAGGTTAGAGATTAATTTCGCTTACGATATATTATTATCATTGGCCTAAGGAAATATTGTACATGGTGAGAATCGAACATGAATTCTTCCACTAAATAAATTGTTTTCACTCGTATAAATGAAATAGGACATTGTACCACTGTGTCAACCTTATATCAATGCATATCATATTTCCTCTTATAATGTATAATCATTCTACTAATTATTTAGTTTTTCATTATATAAATCTGTTGTAGTTTGAAGATATCATAAAAGGCCAAGTCCTATATTTCCTAGGATAATTTTGGCTCAAGTGCTTATATATTATTTTTGTGATATGGACTTTCAAAGTGGCTAGCAAAAGATGGAAGTCTCAACGCAGGAGATTGACTCACGTGGGTTTATCGTAGTGTAAATCCACCTATTTGTCTATCCTTGTGGGTGCCATAATAGGTCATGCAATATTTTCACGTTATTGTGGACCTCAACATCCTACTGCTCATGGTGTTTCACGATCAGCATTGGAAATGAACGGAGAAGTGGTGGGATTTCCAAAAGAAGATGTCATTCGTTTGATGAGAAATAAAAAGGGATATCGAAAATTCGAGTGGCTGAAGCTGAAGCAGCTACTTTCAAAGTAACAGAAAGAAAAGCAAGGACTGGAGTGGGAGAGTCAGAGTCAAAAAGAGGATTCCTCACTTCTTTCTCTCATTCAAAACCGTGCATGAACTCCAATAACAAATAATTGGTTAAACTGAAAAACTTAAAAAAAAAAAAAATAGACATTCCTTTCTCTTCATCTCAGATTAATTTAATTAATATATTTTTAAAAAATTATTTTGAATTTCAAAAACTTACTGGAAAAACTTGGTTTTTAATGTGGTTGATTTTGATGACGATCAATTACAAAATTTTTGGAATTTTGCTTTCAATTATGTTACAGTTTCTTAATTACACAAATTACAGGATTTTTGTCATTAATTTTTTTGACCATTTTCTAATTATGTTTTTAATACCCTTATCAATCACCATTATTACGTTTTAATCAACCATTATTTTCTAATGTTTCTTTGTCCATCACCAACTCTACAAATAGAGTTTTCCCACATTGTTTTTGACACACAGAGAAGGTTAATACTGGTCAACATTTTCAACAGTGGCAGGAATGTGTTGACACACTGCTTGACATGCATGGGGTAGCCTTCTCCCTTACCACCAAAGCCAAACTCTACAGCGCCTACCAAAGAGCTTGAACAATGGAATCAAGCAAATAAGGTATGTCGTCATATCCTATTGAGTACATTATCTAATGAGTTGTTCAATGTCTATTGTTCCTACAAGGAAGCAATTGAAATATAGGACTCTCTTGTTCTAAAGAAGTACACTGTCAAGGACGTGGTTTGACAATGGTTCATCATCGAAACTATTATCGCTTGACAATGATCGAGGATAAGGACATTAAGGTGCAAATCAATGAGTACCACAAGCTGCTGGAGGACCTAAAGACAGAAAACACGACCCTACCTGATTAGTTCATTTTCGAGATTCTAATCGAGAAACTACCAGAATCTGGACTGATTAAAAACAACAGTTGAAACATAGGTACAAACAAATGTCTCTATCAGACCTTATCACTTACATCATCATTAAGGATACCAATATAAAGGAATGTGCTTCTACAAGAGCCAAAACTTTATCTACCATGGCAAATATGGTTCAAGACAAACCCACTTAGAGAAGGTACGATCACAAAACTTATCATAATAAAAATAAAAATAATTTCCTATGTGCTTCTGCTTCTAACCTCATCTTCAAGAAAAAAGGAAACTATTTTGTCTATGGAAATCCAGGACATTATGCACCATAATGCAAGAATCAAGTGATGAGAAATAACAATCATCCTAAGCCTAGAACTAACTTGGCTGAAGAATATGATATCATTGATGTGTTTTTTTCTCAGGTCAATGTTGTTACCAATGTGAGAAAATCGATGGTAAAGTCTGGGGCTACTAGGCACATCTATGCTAATAGAAATATGTTTACCTTCTACACTGTTGTGGGGGTGGAGAAGAACAAGTTTATCTTGGTGATTCATGGAGTACTCAAGTTCTAGGAAAAGGAAAGGTTTTTCTCAAGCTCACATCAGGGAAGACATTGGCTTTGAGTAATGTGCTACATGTTCCCACCATCAAGTCAACTTGGTCTCTGTAGCATTGTAGGGGAAAGTTGAGGTGAAAGTATCCATTGACTCGAACAAAATTGTTATGACTAAGAATAATATGTTTGTGGGAAAGGGATATTGTGATCAAGTACTTTTTGTATTGAATGTTTCTAAAGTGATTAATGGAATGTATCTATTTCTACTTATATGATATGTGGCATGCTACATTAGGATATACGAATTCGACTTATGTTTTTAAAGTGAAATGACTAGGGTTAATCAACATGCATGATAATCAAACTAAAAAAATGTGATGTATGTGTTGAATCAAAATTAACTAAAACCCCTTGTCCTTTTGTTCAACGTGAAACTGAATTGCTTGGCTTAATTCTTTCTAATCTTGTCGATTTAAAACAAACTATATCTAGAGGAGATAAAAGTTATTTAGTAACCTTTACAGATGACTTCTCTCGATATGCTAATGTTTATTTGATTAGACATAAAGATGAAGCATTTAACATGTTTTTTTCTTATGAAGTTGAAAATCAATTAAATAGAGAGAGAGAGAGAGAGAGAGAGAGAAAGAAAGAAAGAATTAGATCCAATAAGGGTGGTGGGTACACATTGTTTAATGACTTATGTGAAAAATGAAGGTATAATCCATGAGGTAACCCCACTATATTTATCTGAGTCAAACAGAGTAAAATAGAACCCTTAAGGAGATGATGAATGATTTACTTATAAGCTCCTCCACACCTGATAACCTTTGGGGAGAAGCCATTTTGACAGCTTGCTTTTTACAAAATAGGATCCCACATAGTAAAATAAGAAAGACACCTTATGAGTTATGAACCAAACTTGAAATACTTGAGAGTGTGGGGTGTGTAGCCAAATACATGATCCTAAGAAAAGGAAAATAGGACCTAAGACTTGTGATTGTATGTTTCTTGGTTATACGGAACATAGTGTTGCCTATAGGTTTCTTGTTCGCAAGAGTAATGTGCTTGATTGCAATACCATTATAGAAAATAAGAATGCTAATTTCTTTAAGGACATATTCCTTTTAAGGTATAGTGCTAGTTCTAGTACCAATACTAGTCTTGAGAAACCTGTAGTGAACCTAAGTGTGAGGACTTGAGAAGGAGTAAAAGGAAAAGGGTAGAAAATATTTTGGAGATGAATTTTATACATATCTTTTTGAGGATGACCCTTTGAGATTTTTTGAATTAATTAGTTCTTCATATGGTAACCTTTGGGAACAAGCCATTAGATTGAAATTGATTCTATCAAGAAGAACAATACATGGACTTTGGTTGACTTACCCAAAGGAGCAAGGCCAAGTGGATGTAAGTGGATCTTTAAGAGGAAGTATAACCATAATGGATTAATAGACAAGTATAAGGATAGATTGGTAGCGAAAGGATTTGCTTAAAAACCAAACATATATTACTTTGATACCTTTGCGTCTATTACCAGGATTTCCCCTAAGTTTTGATAGCTTTAGATGTCATTCATAAGTTAGTGATTCATCAAATGGATGTGAAAACAACTTTCCTAAATGGTGATTTAGAGGAAGAGATATATATGACTCAACCTAAAGGGTGTCAAGTTCTCGGTCAAGAAAACAAAGTGTGCAAACTTTCAAAATCCTTATATAGTTTAAAACAAGCACCAAAGCAATGACATGAAAAGTTTAATGAGACTTTGCTTAGTGATTGTTTTTCCTCTAGTGATGTTGATAAATGTGTGTACACAAAGTCTATGAATAGTGATTATGTCATTATATGCTTATATGTGGATGACAAGCTTATTTTTGATACATGCATTGATATAGTTTTAAGAACTAAACTTTCTTAGCATCTAAGTTTGATATGAAAGATATGAGTGAAGGAAGTGTAATTTTGGGAATTAAAATCATAAGGGAGATAGTATATTACTATCCCAAGGTCATTATGTTGAGAAAATTCTTAGGAAGTTTTGCTATTATGACTATAAGTGATTGAGTACCCCTTATGATGCTAATTCTCAATTAAATAAAAATATAGGAGAACCAATAGATCAAACTCAATATGCCAAAATCATTGCAAGCTTACAACATTTAATGAATTTCTATAGACCTGATATTGCATATGCAGTAGGTAGATTGAGTAGATACATTCATAGTCCTAATCAAGACCATTAGGATGCAATTTCAAGACTCCTAAGATATTTGGGAGGTACCATAGATTATGGTATCAAATATAGTGGATTTCCCGTTATACTACAAGGGTAAACCGATACTAACTGGATCTCTGATTTAGATGAGATAAAATTCACTAGTGGTTATGTATTAACACTTGGTGGTGGTACAGTTGCATGGAGATCAGGCAAACAAACTAATACAACTAGATCAACAATTTAGTCAGAGTTTCTTCTTAGATATGGCTAGCAGGATGAGTGGTTGAAAAACTTCTTGGCTAAAATTCCTTTAGGTAAAAAACAAACACCATCAATGTTGAGAAGTCAGATCTGTACATTTTGAGAAAAGAGAATAATGATCCTCTTCCACGACGTTGCGAAGCGAAGTCGTCACCATCTTCTGGTAACAAGGAGTCGTCGACATTGAGGGACTTGGAGGACAACATGGTGAATCTAGAAGACATTGTGATCGGAAAGTGACGCGACAAAAGGGGAGTCGAGGAGTCAAATCAGTGAAAATAGAGACGACATGGTGAATCTAGAAGATAAAAGGAGAAATAAAGGGGGAAGCCATAATGATGTTGTTTAAATTCTTCTCCAGCGATGTTGCACGGTGGTAGTAGTGAAGCATTGTTGGAGGTGGCCTAAATTTGGGGAGAGAGAAATAATATGATATAGAAGGTGCTTAATATTATACTGAGTATAAGATTAATTTGAAGGCCCAAAAATTTTAGTGCACAATGGACCACTTACTAAGTGGTCCACCCTAGAATTAACCTCCATATAGGTACAAAAGTACTATAAAACTATTACAAAGAGCACTCCCAGGGCAACACCCTCCCACTAATAAAAAAAAATCCAACCAAATAGTATTTGTTTTAGCCCTAACAACCTACAACTCGTGTGTGGTAAGCCTTTGTTGAAGGATTCCACCAATAAGCGCCCAATATAAAGCCATAAACATGGACTTAGGATATCCAAGGCACACCACACACTTATAGACCTGCACAAGAAAACAATCATGCACCATCCAATAAGGGGTCCTTTAGAAACACTCACCCATTCAAACATGCAAATTGGTTGCACTCCCACTAAGCAAAAGAAAAATTAAATTGAGAGTGCAAACTCAAAAGCTAGGACCACATAACAAATTTGATATCATTGACCATAAACTATCTACTATCTCATGTTTGAATATGCAAGCATTGCGCCTTTTTCACACAAAAAAAACAACAACGCACTAAATCACAAGCCAAAATTCCACTTTTCTTCTGGAAGACCCTACGCTGATGTTTTTCCGAAAGTGATCATCGATAGATTCCGGCAAAACAATGGCATAATCAAATGAATTCCACTTATATACCTTCATCCACATTCAATTAACCATTTCACAAATATAGAATATGTGTTGCGTCGTCTCTACCTTTAGATGACAAAAAAGACAAAGCAATTCACTATCTTGGATAACATTCCTTTTGTTTAAATTATCTTTAGTTGCAAACTATTTCTCAATCATTTCCAGACAAGGTTTGCATCTTAGTTAGGAATTCCAATGCTCCACAAAATAGAAAGGATAAGTTTTGCTTCATGAATACCTAAATCGAAGTTGAGCAACTTGAAGGTAAATTGAGTAGAGTAGACCCTAGATGAGTTATCTTTCCAAAGCCAAGAATCTAAAAAATCCTTTTGACTTGTACACCATGTAACATAGAAAGTATTTGTTGGATTTTAATTTTTTTTTTCACTCAAAAGGCTCTCTACACCATTCAAGTCCTAACCCATAAATTTGCATCCCACTTTCCTATATTGCCAACAAGCTCCTTTTTTTTATCTGAAATGAGAAAAAGTCTAGGAATCACTGATGCCAAACTTTTTCCATCAATCTACTCATCTAACTAAAACCTAGTCTTATCACTAACTCCTGATTTCCACACAAACCTTTTATCAAACAATCCCTCTAAATTTTTTCTCCCACACACTCTCTTTAAGTCCAACCATTGGATTCTCCACTAAGTTCATCATCCCTCAAGAGTCCTTTCCACCCATCATACTTTGAGTTTAGTGCATCACTCCATAGTCCTCTACCATTGTGAAATAAGTTCCACCTCCAATTTTCCAACAAAGCTTCATCAAACAAACTAATATTTTTTTACATCTAAATCGTCATTCTCTTTACTAGAACAAATGTCTTCCCATCTAACCAATGCAATTTATTTTTTCTTCATCACCCGTGTAACGCCCTTCGTTAAAATAACAACTCGTACTAAAAGAATATAAAATCTCATAATTATAATAGTCTGAAAATACCTCAAGTATAATAAATAAAGTCAAATAAATAAGTTTTTACATATATAAAAATATAGGCATCTAAACTGAATTAACCCTAAAAATATAACGAAAGTGACCGCATTCGACGTCTTATTTTGAAGTACTAACCAAGCTAAAATAAATATAACTAAGAAAACTATGTCTTCAAGTCTCCTCAAACTCAACAACTTCTTTTTCATGCTCTGAAAATAATACTTATAATATAAAATAACTAATAGGAGTTCACGAATAGTGTTGTTCTCAGTAGGCGCGGTAATCCAGAAGATCAACCATGGTATCCGCAATGAATTTAAAATAAGATTATATATGCATATATTTACACACCAATAAAAATCATATTAAAACAATCATAATTCATGAAGTTTTGGATAAATAAAATATTTAAATAAACGACAGCACCTCAACGCATCCAAATAAATATAACAGACATAACTTAATGACTCCCAAAATCACAAGACTCAATTCTTTGATTCCTAGAACTAGTATAGATCTCAGATTCTTCAATGGGTCTATGAGCTCATATTCCATACAATGGTGTACCACTGTCTTCCCCATCATAAATGCAAGTTCCAGAATCTCTTCTCTATCCCAGATGGAGGTATCTATAACAAATCTCATCTTCATCCCAAATGGAGGTACCTCATGTTCAATTCTCATAATATAATATACAATCACCACTTCCCAGAAAATAATGTCCAACTCACACATAATTATCAACTATCATTCTAAATAATTATCAAATAAATTTTCAAACACTTTTCATGTATCAAAGTTATTGAATTATTGCCATATATATATCAATATCGTACAGTGTCCTTGTAAGCATAAGTTAAATGTATGAATAATGCATTCTACTTATTTATGATTATATAAAAATATAAATATAAAAAGAATACATATAATAATTCACTCAAATGCAATACATAGTCACACTCAAAGTAAATCCAATTACACAAGGTAAACCTAATTATATATACATGTAAATGTCATTTTTTCTTTAACTAATGTCATGCAATTTGTAAACTTACGAATACAACCAAATATAAGCCAAATGCATCCATACATGTATTTATCCACAGACAACATAAGAATTTAAAAGCAAAGGACTTCATGCCAAATGTAAAAGAATTCACACGTACTACACGATTTCCCTTTCATCAAACTCTTTGTATATATAACAAGAAAAATTCATATTTCTTTTTCTAACAATTCGTGTACAAGAAGCAGCAAAAAATAATTATCATGACAACCAAACCGTGCTAAAAAGGTAACCCGGTCGTAATAAGTGTTTTACTCACCTCTTGAAGCAAAAAAAGTGTGCTCTTCGTTATTCTTCTTCTCCTCTACCATTTATATATGTGATTCTAAGAGAATGAATTGTATATCCTTATATAAGAACTGTATGTAATTTGAAATTTTTTTAACCGATCTTTCTTTATCTATTATTTCTATTATCTTTAATTATAATTATCTTTAACCAATCTAATATATTATTATACTAACACCTTTTCAAAATAAAATAAAAAATCTAATATATTAAAACAATTTAATCTATTTTTCTTTTACTAAAAGATATATTTAGATATATTTATCTAAATAATTATTGAATTGTTTTTGGAATGTTACATCCCCCTCCCCCCACAAAAATATCCTCTAAATCTCCACATTTTTTTCTTCTCAATACCTTTAGCACCTTAAAAAAACAAAAATAATTGTTTTAGTAAGCCTCAAAGTTTTCTACATATACATTTATAGTTGACACACGATTGTAGTTTTTAACAAATGATAATGCCAACATTACATTAGAGATAAAAATTAATAATATAATTTATACACTTAAAATTATATATTTTTGCATTCCTATAAAATACATTTATCAAAACAATAAAATATCAAATTCAGCACACTCAAAATAAATTATTCTCATACATCACACAGGTAAAAATTGTGTGTGTGTGTGTGTGTGTGTAATAATTTTGGTATATGTTATAAAAATGTTGATGTTCTCAAGTCATTGATTAAAATCTAATCTCTTTTTTTTTACTCAATTCTCATTCCATGTGTACCTTATTCTTGGAGCCTTGGACAGAGAACTTAACTTTTTATGATTTTTAATTTTAAAATCTAAATTAAAGCATATTTAATAGATTATTGAAAACTTAAATGATATTATCTTTGTTTCTATTTATAAAACCTAAATTAGAAGTGATGTTAGTTATTTTTTATAAGACTAAATCTATAAGGTTTCTTGCATTAATTATTCTTAAACTAAAATACTCCAAATTAAATAAAAGAGAGGTTGTATTGACAAACATTTAGAAGGAAGAAAGGATAATTAATGACAATAGTATTTATGGAAAATTATATAAATTCAAGATAAATTTATTGTTATCAACTAAATAGGTAATTGGGTCTTATATAGGAATGAATGTGATAGCTTGTAGCCTCACCGTTTCTTCATCTTAAATGAAAACTTGTTAGGATTTTAAATAATCATATTGAAAAAATTAAAGTGTTTTTCTCTTTCACCTTTTTCATCCCAAGTTTAATATTCATCTTCTCGTCGCCTTTTTTTTTTATTGTTTTTCACATTCTCTCTTCTCCACCATCCCAAGTTTAATATTAATTTTCTATTCACTTTTTTTTATTGTTTCTTTCACATTGTCTCTTCTTACACTATTTCCTTCTCCTCCATCCCAATTGATGAATCATTTCGTGGGAAGCTTCCATGATTGTTAGTCATCGGAATGTGTCACTACCATAAAGGAGTTTTCATTTGCATGACCTGACCAATTTACTAAAAATCATCATGTCATTGATTTCTTTTAAAATCGCCTGAGTCAAATCAAGTTACATGCAGATACAGTCAAATAAGCAACTCAGACTGACCATACGATTGGTTTTCCCAACTAGTTCGACCGGTCAGACCAAGTCGAGTCTGATAACACTATATTACCAAAAACAAAGTTACACGTTATTATCCTTATCAGACTCCTTGATGACATGACAAGTCACTAGATTGCTAACGTGACGATTGTGTCATAAAAAACATTGCATGATAGTAAGGACTAAAATAATTAATAAAGGAAAAGTATAAGGACAAAAAAGTTATAAAAAAAACTTATTTAAGGACTAATAGTGAAATTTGCAAGAAGTTTAGGGACCAAAGAGATATTTAACCTTTTTTTTCTTTTTCTTGAAACAAAATATAGAATATTTGCATAATAAAAGACCCAATTGGTTTGAACCAAACCAACTCATTTGAGATCGGATTGGTTTGGTTCAAATTGCCCAATTTTTTTTTAGAAATATAAGTGAACCAAGCTCATCCAAACCAATGGAAATTGATTGGTTTGAATTTCATTTTTGGACGAATCCAAATCAAATTGTGAACGCCCCTTAGTCAACATTTTACAAGTCGAGTTTGTAAAGATTAAACACTTTCACACACTTGACAATGGTCGATGAATTTATGAATATCATTGAGCGTACCTTGCTAATAATATAAGTAGTAGGTAATCTAGTATCAATACATAGGATGCCAACATGAATAAGGAATAAAGTTCTTATAAAACTTGATTGCTAAGGTCATAAGCATCTACAAGAATACGTAAACTTCAGAGCCAAAACAATAAAACATCATTTTGTTCTTGTTGAGGCATTGCAACAAAGACCAGATCAAAAGTTTTAGATTAACGTACTGCTAAAAGTTTGTTAAGGAAGATTTACAGGTCTAATGTCATTGAGGAGAGATTGATGGGGAATAAACAAATCTATACGAAAGAAACATGATAAGTCACAAGCAACTTGATTAGTGTGACCTAATTTGTATTAAATGGATTAAGAAAATCCCAAAAGCTTGGGTAGCAAAGATTCTTCATATGGAATTTGAATTGCATTGATCAATGTGAATAATGAAATAGTTTTGTTTTTATCAACTAATAAAAAATTCATTTATAAAGAGGATAAAATGTACAAAGGGTATCCAACCCTTACAAACACATGCCAAAAACAACCAGTTTTGTAATACAAATATATCCTCTTTCTACTCCCCCCACCATTCTTATTATTGTAAACCAATATGTATAATGATTTAAATAACCCATCCATCATATGCCAATTTCAATTCTATCAAACTTTACTTTAATCGAACCAATTTATACCTTCCCTTATTATTATAGGCATTTATATATAAGTCAGTTACCAACTATGCTAAACTACCAAATTGTCATCACCAAAACAATGTCACTGTCTGACCTGCACTTACCTAATATCATCCAAACTTCCCAATGCATCTTAAAATTGGTCCTATGAAACTAGTTACACCGTAACCAGCAAACAAATGACATTTACACCAAACATAAATCCATATTAGTGAATGAGTAATTGAACTCATATCCAAATTTCTTCAACCATGTCCATGCAATGAATAAAATATTCTGCATAATCAAAATTTTCTTAAAAGACCCTTCCTTGAAAACACAAGTGTACCTATGACTCCAAACACACCAGACTATTACACTCCATACCACCTTCCATTTTCAATCTTACTCTTGGAAACCATATCATGCATCTGCTGCCAAAAATGAAAAATAAGATCCTCCAGTAAAACTATATCCACCTTAATCCATTATGATCATTCTTTACAAATATCATATACCAATTTTCATGTGAACAAAATATGTGCTCCTAACTTTTCCTTTTGTTTGCAAAAAGGATACATGTAGTTACCATCTGCCAATGTGACATTCCTTTTTCTTAAATTTTGTCTTGTGGACACCTTATCTCTAAATACCCTTTAAATGAAGTGGATTGCCTTTGATGGTACAATGATCTTCCATACTTCAAAAATTAGCACCTCAAACTAACTTTCGAACCTCAAACTATACTATGCCTTATAAATTGAATTAACAATGTAATTACCTAAGGGATCTTCCATCAAAATCCACTTATTCGAACCATATCTAAGTTCATATGTAACAATTTTTTATTGAAATTTTTCACCAAATCAGATTCCCATTGGAACCAATTTGTGTGCCACCTAAAGTCCCATATCCAATTTTTCCCTTCCCATCTTCCCATTTTTCCAATAACCTCTTCTTACTGCTCCAAGTTTAAGAACACTACCATATATTTTTGGCGAATCATTTCCCACCCATCCAACCAAAATTTTGTTACTCCACCATCTCCCAAGTTCCATCTCATTATTCTATAAAACCACTTCATTTGATTATCAATACCCCAAATCTTCCTTAAGTCCCTCCACCAAATCAAAGTACTTGAACCCCTTACTCTCCAATTAAACTTCTTCAACCTCTATACTTTGACTCCAACACCTTTTTCCACAGAAAAAAACCATTTTGATGAAAAGGCTCCATCTCCACTTAGCAATTAGAACATCATTGAAAATGGAGATGTCTTTAATGCCTAAACCTCCATGACTACATTTTTACCCAACAATTCCAAGGAATATTCTTATGACCATCAACTTCACCCCACAATATTTTTCCTTGAATGTTTTTAATCCTCCTAAGCACACCTTGTGGCATCTTAAAAGAAGACATGAAAAACAAAGGTAATGAGATTAAGACCAATTAATGAGGCACACCCTTTCAACAAAGGATAGATGTTTCCATTTCCATAAAGACAATTTCTTCGAGAAATTCTGAGTAATGAAGTGTGTTCAAAAAAGATAATAATGATGAAACGCAGTCACTACCTTAGTGATGACATTGAACTCACGGACATAAGTATATTGTTATTGCATTTAAGGAGAGGGATCTTCGAAAGGTAAGTAATTGGATGACAATCTTAAGATAGAACAACACCAATCTCTTAGTCAAAAGCATTAATTTCAATAAGAGAAATTCTAGTAATACATTTTTTTTAACACTCTCTTTTGAATAAATTATCTACAATTAAATGAAATTTATCGTAAATCATAAATTTTAGTGAATTTAATAAAAAATGGCCTAATAAGTAATTTATTAGGTTTAATTTGATCCCTTTATTTTTAAAATGTTCAATTAAGTCCCTTAAATTTAAAAAGGGTTTAATTTGATTCTTCTGACCAAATTTAGACTAACAACATTAATGCAATAGAATCATGTGTCAACCAAAATTAACAAGTTACTCTCAATTTAGATAAAATGATTAAATTGAACCTATTTTAAAAATTAAGAAACTTACTTGAATCTTTTAAAAATAAAGGAAGTTGATCCTACTAAATAGATTAGAAGACCAAAACAATAATGAAACCAATTTTATGAGACTAACTTTATATTTAATGGATTTCACCCATAATTTTGTAGTTTATAATATATTTTAATTAATAATAGAAAATGTATTAGAAAAAAGCATGCTAAAAATCTAGTACTCTTCTTATGATAACAAAAAGTTTAAAAAATCAGGAAAATTAAATAAATGCAAGGGTTATGGTTAAAGCGTTTGCTAGAGAAATAAATGTTGTTTGAATTGCTAGGACCAATGCACCATTAAAATTATCTTTTCTAGAGTAGTAGATTATAAGAAGGCCAACGACAAAAGCATAGCTTTTAAAAACCGATGATAGTAATTGGTTAAGCCTTAAAAAACTTCAATGGTGTTGCAAAAGGAACTCGGTGAAAAGCGTCACTGCAGCTGAGGAAAAATTTACTACAAAAAACAACCCTTGCATGATTTTCCCTTTATCCATATCTACTACTACCACGTGTCTTGTTGAACTTCCAAATCCCAATAATTTCATTACTCCCTACGTTCCAAGAAAAAAACACAAATTTTTATTCTCTTTTATAAGCAAATATTTTGATTATTTTTACTTAATATCATTTATTTAACAGAGAATTTATATTTAATATCAAGTTCTAATAAACCATAATTTAGAAAAATAAATTATTTATTGATTAAAAATGACATAGTTTAATAAAAAAATAATTTTTTTTATAAAAGAGAACGGATGAATAATTACCATAACATATGTTAATGAGGAATCCTGAGATCACTTAAAATTATTTTTTATCCACAAGCATAATCTAATTTATCTATCTTCCCCAAAATTCGTCAAGATATCACCATCAAAGCCCAACTGTTATCTAACAACACCACAAAATTATATTGAGTGTGTAAAATTATTTTAATTATGTTAAATCATCTATCTCTTTCAATTTGTCGCGAGCTCATCGTTTTTCTTTCAGTACTTATTTGTTTAATTGTTTCTTTCAATACTTGTCATCAGGTTCCTTTTCTGATCCTAATTTTCTTCGGTAGCTTCTCTATGTCCTTATATTATTTTTTCTAATGCTTGTCTAGAATCTTCAGTGGAATATATTCGTTTTTAATTAAAATTAGGAAATCTTTCATTAATTTAAAAAAGCAATAGCATAGCTTATTTATGGCTGTTCAAGTGCAACGAATCGGGACATACAAAGAACAAAGCTTAGTCACCACCAAGTGTATTAGACGAGAAACCAGTCTTAATTATTTGATTTTATATAAAATTGTTGAAATTAATTTAAACTGAACTTAGTATTGATTATTTCTATAAAATTAAAATTTTAACATTAGTTCGTTGTATATTTTTCACTTGATGTAGCTCTTGGTCTCCAAAGCCATATATATTCAGTCATATGACAATAGTCTAAATCATTCTAATCAATGCTTAGTAACAACTAACAAATAGAATGATCACATTCAAAGCCAAGATTCATTTACTCCCTTTGTCTATTTTTATAAGACATTGTTTTGAATTGTTTTTTTCTTTTATATAAGATTCCTTTTTTAATTGTCTCTTGTATTCATTTTTTCCACCAAAATACTCTTAATTATTGTAGTCCATAAATCCTTTATTTTTCATAAATATAACATAGGAATATCATTTTTAGGTATTCTTAAAAAATGTTTTATTACATTTTAATATTCTTGGAAATAATTTGTAAATTAAAATAATTAAAATAAAAAATAAAGTTTTAGTGTATTATACAATAAATTATCACGTTCCCATGAAATATCATTTTCCCCCCTCTTCTTCATGGGAATATAAATGTTGAAAAATATGGTAAAAAAGAAAATTATAACATTTCTCATATTCAATGACATGCAGGAATCTTTTCTTATTTAGAACAAAGATAAGAATATTAAAATCCCAAGTCCATGTTATTGTGAATCTAACAAGATTTTGTCAAGCAAACACCCTCTATAAATTGTCTCTTTCGCACTCTTATGAGAGTATTGGAGAATGAAAAAAATATAAAAACTTCATTATTGTTATTCTTTCTCCATACATTAATTATTTAAGAGCACTTTTGAAAAAAAATATTATAATTATATAAAAATTTAATATTAATAACTAAATTAATCAATTTTTTTAATATGCATAAATTAGTTTATGATGTCTTATGATTAAAAATGGATGAAGTATTTTATAACAACATCATTTTTGGTTTTAGGGGAATGGAGGGGAGGGGAGGAAAGGGAAGTTTTTAAAATTTCAGTTATTTGATTCAATTGTTATGAGTGGAGATAGGGAATTGAAATTTCTTTCTTTTTATTTATTGCTCCCCTCCAATTGGAAGATTTAGAGGGGAGGAATAAGAAATTTAAAATATTTTAATTAAAATGACTAAAATATCTTTAATTATGTTATAAAATTTAAAATTATAATGATACAAATGTAAAATTATTTTAAAATTTATCTCCCCTCCATTTAAATTTTTTCTCTTCTCTCTTTTCCTCTCAATCAAACATAATACTATATCAAAATTTTACCCATTTTTCCCTTCTGATCTTTTCTTCTTTATTATTTTCTCTAATCTTTATTATAAGACATAATTTAAAATAAATTAATGGGTTTTTTATAAGACATTTTAGAATTTTTATGAAGTATATAACATGTTTTTCGTTAATTTATTTATTTTTAAAT
>PYAF01002917.1:1501515-1513862 GCA_007407185.1 Glycine tomentella | reverse complement strand
TAATAATAGAAGTAAGGGTGTTCATAAATCAATCCATTCCAAATAAAAGTGAAAAAGTATCCAAAAATGGAAAATTGAAAAAATCAAATTATTTATTAGATTGAACCAGATATCAAATTTGAATTCAATAACTAATCCTATAATAAATTTATACTGTGATATAAGGTAATTTTTAATGATGGAAATTCAAAGATATAAGAGATTAAAAATCCCTAAAAATACTCACTATATATTTGTAAAATTATCACGTAATATAAAAATATTTTTAATTATATATATCATGACTTATAAATGAGATATTTTAAATTTTAAACTGCTTTTTATTATGTTCAATCTTTGTTTTAGTAATACTTCTATTTAATCTTTATTGAAAGAAAAATAAAAATAAGATTAAAAAAGATATTAAAATTGCTTTAGATTGGATTGGATCCTATCATATTTAAAACTTAAACTAAATTGATTAAATGATGAATTAAAAAAATCTACAACTATTATATTAGATAACTTTTCTTTATAAAACTGATTTAATTTAATCTAATCCGTGAATAACTTATCTAGAAATTAAAATTTTAGAATGACAAAAGTATGACACCTGATTTGGTAGAGAAGAGAGAAATATAGTTAAAAATATGATAAGGATGAATCGAGATATGGGAGAAATAAGTAGAAATTTAATATTTTTTTTTGAAAAGAAACAAATATTGGTGGAAAGAAATCAAAGGTTTTTTATTGAGGAAAAATCGAGAAGAGAGATAAAAGATGAGTAAATAAAAAATAGTACAATAAGCTACACTGATTATTTCAAAATTACTTTCTTTCTAAATCCATTGAATTGATCTCTACCAATTTATTTTCATTCACTTAATGTTATTTCCACGTCAGATACCAAACAGGGCATGGAAATGAATTTTTAGGACTAAAAGATGATTATCGTTATAAATAACCAAATGTTTAGTAAAATATCTAAGTATAAATATATTTTAATTCACAATACATATTGAGTTAATAGGAGAATATTTAAATTCAATTTCACATAATACATCATTGTAGATAGACGAGATATTTTAAATGCAACTATGTCTTAAATAAAAAATTAATCTTATAATCAATTCAAAGAATTAAAATTGATGAAAATATCTTACTCTTCCTAAATAACTAAAAATCCTAATGGCAGTGATTAAGAAAATCTTAATAAGAGTTATGTGATCCTTAACTAACCTAAAGATATTTTAGTTTTATGAGATAACTAAAATTATCGGTATTCACAACCCGCATTAAACTGGACAATAAATCAAGAGTTATGTGATCCTTAACTAAATCTGAATAGCTTTAGGTTAGTTAAGGTCTAATTCTTTAAAGTGATATTCATTGTTAATTTAAGTTAAATTAGTAGTTCCTAATTTTAACGAATTTCAAATTAACATGAAATATAATTTTATTATCTTTTTTTTTATATTTATTCTCTTAAAAAGATTTAAACTCAGTTAATTACTATACTTATCTTAGGAAAATTATGTAATCACGTTAGTTATTCATCTTACCCCAATTTTATAGCAATAAAATTTGTATGTAGTAGATAACTAGTAATAAATAGTGTGCCTGATATGAGTAATTTCTAATAACGCGAAGTATTTAAAGTTGAAGACTTAAAGATAAATAATAAATAAAACAATTAAAAACTCAATCGTAAATAAAGTCTTTAAAACAACGATAATGGACCTGTATACAGTGAATGTGAAATACTACTACAGAATCCATACTATTCACCAAATAAAACAAATGCAATTCACCTAGATAACACGGTTTTGTTAAAAAATGATTGAACTTTTTGATGCACTTGGATTTAAAATTGTGGAACTCATTAACGTCTTTGTGAGAGAGAAGTAGTAGACTATGAGCATTTTAGCTACAAATCACAAAAGTTTTTGAGAATTTTGTATTAGAAATATAGAATTTTTTAGTAGAAATTTTTTTAAAAATATTTCTAATTTTTTTATCTAATTTTTTTTTATAATTTTTACTAAAAGTATAAATTTATTTCTAAAAGTTTTTTTTCAAAAAAATATTTTTAACTTGTATCGAAACTCGAAAGAGTCTCATGCCCTTGCACGAGCCTGGGCCCGCACTTTTCTTACCTTCCGACATCAATTTTGACGCAGCACTCACAAAGGAGAAGGCGAGTGAGACTGAGCTGCTGCTTTGGTCCAAAATAGGACCTACCACTTCGGACTGGGGAAGATCTTTTATTTCTAGTTCTAGGAAAAAAGTCATTCATATCTTTCTTGAAAAAATATTATTATTTTTAATAAATTAAAATAACTTTTTAAAATAACGAAAATATTTTTAATTTTTTATATATTTTCTTAACCACTTATCTTCTTAAAAAATTATCAAACATATAAATTATTTATCATAAATTTATATAATTTATATATTCATGATTGATTTTAAAAAATATTGAAATTCAAGTTATAATTAAAATATTAAAAATGATAAATTGAAGAAGATAAGAGATTAAGAAAAATTTATAAAAAAATGTTTCTGTGGAAAAAATAATTGAAAATGTTCTTTTGGAGAATGAAAACTAAAAACATTCTCATAAAACAATTATAAATTTTATTTATATAAAATAAATATTTATTTTGTGTGTTATAATGTTAAAATACTAGTCATTTTTAGGTAATTCTAAATTATGTATCTATAATTGCATTCAATCTTTATGACATATTAAAAAAATTACGAAAAATTTTAATAATTTGAACGATCTTAATGCAGGTAATTTTAATTTGATCAGATTTCATCCAAGGACGTACTTACTAATTTTTCTCTAAATGTCATATTTGTAATTTCCTCTAATCTTGGTGGCAACTACCTATCACCCCAATCATGCAATTCCTAAAAAAAATCACAATACTTTGAACGGTGTTAATGTAGGTAGTTTCAGCCAATAGATTCCTTGAACCAAACCTGCCGCTGATTGTTTCTCTCTCTCTCTAGTCTTCCATACCAATTAACAAACCGTTATAAAACCATCTCTTCCCACATTCTTCTCCACTCCCTCTTCCTCTCTTGCCCCAAACAAACTAAACTAAACCAAACCATTAACAAACACATCTCAGTAAGAAACCCTAATTATAAATTCATGTGCTCCTCCAGTTCTACCAGCAGTGCACCAAGACCTTGTTATTTGGAACAAGCCCACGGCTTGGCTTCCTTAAAAGACATGGATATGTGTCATAACCGTGCCAACAACTTTGTCTCAAGGTCCATGACCATGGGTTACGCCACCTCCTACAACAGAACCTGTTTGAGGAACAACAACAACGTTTCAGTTTCTTCACCAAGATCTGGGAGATACTACGGCGCCAGATTCGAAGATCAACAACACCCCCACTTCCTCTCCGGCTGTTTTCTCTGCAAAAAACCACTCGGGGAAAATAGAGACATCTTTATGTATAGGTCAGATCAGCCACCCACAACAACGCAAGAATTCATAAAAAAAAAAAAAAAAAAAAAAACTTTCTTTATTTTTTTTAAGAGACCCTTTTGGTTATAAATTATAGATCTGATGTGGGCTTGAATTGTTTGTTTGTGTGTTGCAGAGGGGACACGCCATTTTGTAGCGAAGAGTGCAGGCAAGAGCAGATTGAGATAGACGAAGCCAAAGAGAAGAATAGGAACCTTTCTTCATCGATGAAGGCTTTGAGGAACAAGGAGCAGAGAAATAATAATAAATCCACCTCGCCAAACAAGGCGCAACAAGATTACTCGTTCCGTACGGGGGCAGTTGCGGCGGCGTAGCTAGTACAAGTACAACATAGGATTTCTCCAGATCTCTCGAGGAACCAACAAATTAACGAACGAAACCGAGGGCAGTGTTTCCGGAAAAGGAAAGAAAACAGTTTTAGAAAAGAAGAAAAAAAAAAAGTGTGACCGAAAAGGAAAGTAACAAAGGGAAGTTAAGTTGCGATCTTTGGTTTACTTTTTTTTTTCTTCTTTCCACCAACAAAGGGTCTCAAGAGAGAACAGGGAAATTTTTGTGAATGTAGCTGTAAATGGTATACGTGTGGAAAAGTGTGTGTGCTTATAACAGTGGGTGATCCTCTCTGCCAAATGCCTCAGATTTTCGGGTTTGCCTTTTTTTCTTGCTTTCTTTTTTATGGGAATCAAATTTGGTTTTGTTTCCTTTTGTATATCACCCTACCTCAGTTGAGTTATAGTGGTTGTGCCAATAGTTTCAGTTTTTCAAAACAAGGAAACTGAATACAATGGAAATTTTCTCAACTTCGGCCTTTCTCCGATGTTCTTTGTCCTTTTTTTTGGATTTGAATTTCGTGTTAATTGGGTCTTCTTTGATTTTAATAAAATTAGGTTAGATGACTTGGCCGTACGTCTCTAGGTCTCTATTTGGTTTCCCAAACATTAGGTCTCTATTTGGTTTATTTTTCTGATATAACCTCAAAATTATTTTATATAAAATTGTCATAACATATGGGGATCAATAAATTTTTAAACGTATTTTTTCATTCTCAAGAATTATAATTTTCGGATATAATAAAACTTTTTCCCTGTGAATCGCCCCCTAAGGATATGTTCGGTTGGGTAGATTTGTCTGTGTGAACATTCGGTTGTGTAGATGAAGAAATTGATTGAATTTTTGTTTGAATTTTTGTTACGGAAGTACTCATTTTTATTTTTGAATGTGTAAATCGCATAATAAATCTGTCTTGGAATATGGAAATTTAAATTTTTGTTAATTTTCATCCTTTATCCTTAATATAAAGGACGAATTTGTCGATATATTTACACATTTAAGAATGAATATGTCAGCACTTTATTCAAAATATAATTTAATATGCATATTTTCTATTTTCTAATTATTTTAAGCATAAAATTATAATAAATATTTAAAAATTAGGAAAGCAAACATAAGTTAAAATACACATAATAATAAGTATAATATTATAGTTTGTATGTTGTTCTAAAATTTATATTGTAACAATATTAGATAATGAAAAATAAAGTTGGGTCTTAATTTTTTTGTAAGGATTAATTTAATGACTGTGTATTTTTATTTGGGTCTCATATTTTGGATAAGATATTGTCATATTATAAATTTATTGATTAATAAGCATAATTTGTATGTTGCTCTAAGAAAATTATATTATAACAGCACTAGATAATGACAAAATCAAGTTGGATCTTATTTATTTGTAAGGATTAATTTAATGACAATGTATTTTAATTTGTTTGAGCCTCATATTTTTGATAAATATTATCTCATATTTTTGCTTTGGAATTTCTAATGTGATAGTACCTTAACCAAAATATGAGACCCAAACAAAAATGTATAACCATTAAGTAAATTCTTATAACAAAAAAATGAGACCTAACTTGATCTTGTCATTACCTAATGTTGTTATAATGAAAATTTCAGAACAATAATCAATTTATGTTTATTAATCAATATTATGTTTATTATTATGTTTGTTTTAACTTATGCTTGTTTTTCTAATTTTTAAGTGTTTATTGTAATGTTATGCTTGCAATGATTAAAAAAGAGAATATATAATGATTAAATTATATTTTGGGTAGAGAGCTGACAAATTCGCCCCTAAATGTGCTGACAAATTCGTTCTTGAATTTGTAGTGCGATGACAAATTCGTCCCTAATATTAACGATAACGGACGAAAGTTAACGGAGGGATAAATTTGTCACACTTTTTTTACTTTAAAGGACAAAAATTTGAATTTCATCTTTGACATATTTGTCAACGCCTTACATATTTAGGGACGAAAATGACTATTTACCATTTTTGTTTTTAAAAGTTAGTTTTTATCTTCTTTTTTTTTTTAATTTTACTTTGAATAAACAGAAGAAGCAAACACCGTTATCTATATTTTTTATTTTCTTTCCACTCAACAAAGTGTATTATAAAAGTTTAATAGATATTTACTACTTGTAATTTTTTTTAGACTTTATGAATTTTTAAAGTAATTATTATATAAAATGTTAATAAATTTATTATTATTTATTAGTAATGGTTTGTGATTAAAAAATAATATTATTAAGTTATATAATCAATATATTATTTGTTCATAAACGGTTAGGTTTTATTTAAGTTTGTAGATTTAATTCTTTCTATAACTAAAGAAATATGTTAATTTTCTTTCTTAAAAAAGGAATTATTATATTATTTTTTGAGTTTAATGGTCCTTCACTTGATTGTCATATAAATGATACAATCATAAACTGATTATTATAAAAATTAATAAACAGATAAATTTTAAATTTTTCAACTCATAATCTATAACTTATAAACTTCAACTTTCTTATATTTTTCAACTGATTTATAAACTACGTTTACATACTAAACACATCTATGTGACTGTTTTTAAAGGATCATTTAATTATTAAATAAATTATACGATCATTATTAAATATTTTTTTAATTCTATCCATCTAGTATATATAGTTATATGATTCTAATTTACTCCTTTCACCTTATACAAATATTCTTATATATATATAAACCAAATATAACTTATATTTAATCTTATTATGAATGAAATGATATAGTTCTTTAATTTCTATTAAAGAAAAAAAAAACATAACGCCCTATCTTAATTATTTTTGTTTTCATACAGCAAATGGTCCCCAAAAGGTTTTCCGTCTCCCGAGACTCTGACGTCGATTATTTTACTAATTTTACTCTACTTGCAATATGCTTGCCAAGTTTTTTTATCAATAAATATTAAGATGTGTTTGTTAATTTATAAGTTACAATCAATTTTCACTCTTTTCAATGAATGAAACACATAAGTAACAAAGTTGTGTCTTTTGCGTTTTATGCCTTGGAATGATACAAAGTCCGTTTAAAATGTTTAAACAAACAGACACTTGTTAATTTTTGTTAAGAAATCTCTTTCTCCCTTCAATCACATGTAACCATAATTCAATAGTCAAGAACATCGTCCTAACATATATATCCCTCTCTCGTTCTGTAATTGGCCATGCATTTTTCTTTAGCATTACAACCTTTTCCTGCAATCCAAGTATTTAAGAACTTGGAAATCATGCTAGGCTAAAGGGTGGGGAACTTGCTCGAATCGCAAACCCTTCCGGTGAGTGTTTAAAATGCAAAAAAAGTAAAGAAAAAAAAGAAAAAATTGAAAGAGACATGTCAATTATGAATTCCCATAATTCTACTGTGACTGGAGAATATGCTTCCTTGGTCTTATATTTGTGTCCACATATGGCAAATGCTCTGAACTTGGATAAGCCACTCCATTCGTTGCATATGTTATGTTTTATAGTGCTTTAATTTGTTTCAAAATAAATTGTTATTATCTTGGAAAAATAAAAAGTATTAATAACTTTTTATATACATTTTGATTTATTTGCATCTTATTTATATACTTAAATAGATTTTTATATGTTTAATTATTTTAATAAGAGAAAATTTGTATAAAAAAAGCTAAAATAACTTTTTAATCTCTATAATCCAAGAGTGTTTCAGGTTCATCTTTTTTTTTTTCCTACTATTTCTCTACAAAACCATGGCAAGAGGAAGCTGACTCATATTTCCAACATTAGCTTCACAAACAATTTGGGCCGCTAGCTATTTGGGTTTCAACTTGGCTCATGGAAGAGTAACAGGAAACCATTTTGCGGACCTGCTGGATAGAGTTCAACAGAACCTTGCCTTGTGGAAAGGGTCTATCCTTAATAGGGCTGGCCATGTGTAATTACCTTGGCCAATTCGGTTCTTGCATCAATGCCAACATATACTATGCAACTTCAATGGCTTCCATGCATTTAGTCTCTCTTGTTACTGAACAGCTGAATATATGCCACAAGTATGCTGTCATCATAGCGGAAATTAAGCCTTTGTTTGGATGTGAGGAAGGAAAGAGAAGGAGATAAGAATAGAAAAGAAAACAAGAAAGAAAAAAAAATGAGAAATAGTGTGGTAAGAGAGATTTTTGGTTGAAGAGAACTAGAGTAGAATAGGAGAGAAATATTTGAATTAAGTTATTTGGTTTGTAAGAAATGAAAAAAAATGATTTATTTAAGAAAATACTATTTTACTCTTTATATTGACATTTATTTTTATTTTTCCTTATTAGAATGTATTCGTAATTGTATTTTTTATTCATATTATTAGTAATTGTATGCTTCTCGAATGCAAATCACAACTTTGTAATTTAACATTATTGTCTTTCGTAATTACCCTTTTGAACATATATTATCATTCATTTTTGCACGCTTCATTAATTCATATCACCTTCAAAATTTGGATATTGTTGGGCAACTTCTAGATTGTCAAACATGACTTATATAACACCATAGATGAATCACACTAGAACGAGGGAGATCTAAAGGTTGTGCATGTATGAAACTGTATAGTTGATGATAACTTAAAGGAATTAATTGGTACTACTTATACCAACAAGATGCATATATTTTCGATAGTCTATCACTTTAAGACTTTCACAGTTAAGCGTGCTAGACTTGAAATAGTTATGGGATGTGTGACCTTCTTGAGATTTATAGGAAAACATGTGAATGAAGATAAAGCATGTTGAAAAGTTTCATGTTGGTTTATGGGGACAATTACTGATCCTGAAAGTAACTGAAACAGATTGTCGAGGTCTCAAAAATGGTTATCTACAAAGGATTATGATCAATAGAAGGTTATGATCAACAAGAAAGTGAAGTGAAGTGTTACCCTGTGAAATATCATAGAATGTGAATTGTCGAGACGTCAATAATCAAGGGCCTTACAACTTCTGAAATGCCACCACCGACGCCTCCCTTCCATCGCTAGTGGCACACTCCACCGTCTTGGCTATGCACATTGCCATCCTGCTTGAACCCCCTTGCTATGCTCCCCTATCACCTTGAATAATGACATCACGAACAAACCCACCACCATCCCAACAACCCCATTGCACAAGTCATGCTTGAGAGAAAATAATTGTTCATCAATTGCATAATTGTCTTCAGCTCCATGAATTGGTGATCTCTTCTTTTAGGCTTAAATATGCCCTCAAATTTAGGTCATTATTTTGTTAATCCCCCAAATTTAAATTTTCTTTTGTTAGTGACCTAAATTTGAGGGACTAAAAACCTACTTAAGCCTTTCTTTTATTACAAAGTTACAATGTAAATGGACAATTGTTATTTACACCTCTCAACTTTACTAATATACCTTATTTTTATATCCCCTACCCAAATATTCTTTTCCGGAAAGTACTTCCCGAAAGTTTAAAAGTTTTAACATTCCAAAAAGCATTTTCTAAAATTTTTAAGAATTTAACATATTATGGATAATACTTTCCATGAGTGTTAAAATTTTAATATTATGGAAAATACTTTTCGAAAGCTATTGCTAGAGTTTCTTTTTAAAGAAATCGAGAAAGTGAGCATATTGACGCATAACAAACTGAGAGTAACTTAAGGACAATTGGTACCCCATTTTTTTCTTCTAAGAAATGGCTTTTGGAAAGTAATTTTTGAAATGTTGAAATTTTAACACTTATAGAAAGTATTTTCCATCATGTAAAATTTTTAACATTTCACTTCCATATAATACGTTCCAAAATGTTAAAGTTTTTATATTGGTAATTAATAAATTTAAAAGTTGTAAATAACAATTTCATGCAAATAACAATAATGTGGAGCAAGAAAGATAGGGCCCATGAAGATGGGGAATCTATGGTCATTTTATTTGGGTTTGGCCTATGCGGCTTTGTCTTGAGCTTAGGCCTAGTTGAGATACAATAAAGTGAGGGGATTGCTATTGGCCCCTACTAGCATTCCAAAATTCCAAAATTACCCTCCCCACAATGCACAACGGAAATGCACGTATGTTGCACTAGTGGCGGTATGAAAAACATTGTGCAACGAAATCGTGATTCCATTGTTCAATGTACAATGGAATTCTGATTTCATTGCACTGTTTTTGCAACCCCACTTGTGCAGTGGCATAGTAATTTCGTTGTGCTAATCGGTGTGTGGAAAACGTGCACAATGAAACCACAATTTCGTTGTGCAACTAGGGGACAATTAAGCATGTTCAACAAAAATATGATTATGTTACATAATGTATAACGAAATCACACTTTTGTAGTACATTTTTTCCAGGAAAAAAAAAGTACAGCAAAAGTATGATTATGTTGTATATTATTATGCAACAAAATCAAACTCCGTAAGCAATATCAAACCTAAAGTGAGTTACAAAAATTAGAAGATATAATATTAAATATAATTATTAATCAAAAGTACATGATAATAAATCATAAAATATGTCTCTCTCTCTCTCCCTCTCTCTCTCTCTCTCTCTATATATATATATATATATAAAGAAAGTAGGTGGAGGTAGTTTTGGAAAAATAATTTACAATAATGATGTACACAAAAAATAATGGACTTTAATTGATTGAAAAAATAAACTAATCAAACCAAAATTAACGAGTAGAAAAATATTTTTATTAGGAACTAATGACAATTCTTTGGAAATGTCTATAGGTAATTAAATGGAGTTAAAAACGTCATTTCAAATTAAAAATTTTGAAGTTTTATGTTTCCTTTTTAATGAATCAATAATTATTGCACACAATTTTTTTTATATACCTTTTGATTATTACTATAAATAAAAAAATCAATTCATGTAATCCATCGTCTTTTTCTTCATCCAATCGATTTTGAACCAATTGTGATACAATGGAAAGTGTAGGATCATCCTCTAAATGACAAAATTACACAAAATTTTACTTATATGTCTCTCTTGAATATGTAGGTAGTTTTTTATATAATGAATTATTTTTAATTATTGTAGTCATATGATATTATGCTATTTTTTATGTTTGTTGTAATTTTAAATATTTTTTGTTGTTGAAGGAATATGTTGAACTTCCTAAGCATCGGGTCAGTTCTGTTTGTATCTTTATCTCTCTATATAAAAGTAAGTAGGTCTGGGGTATCTTTGTCATTTTTATTTTTCTATCTATTTTCATTTTTCTCTTTGTATCTTTATATATATATATATATATATATATATATATATATATATATATAAATTTGTGTGTGTGTGGGGGGGGGGGGGTAGCTTTGGAAATTGCAATAATGATGTGAAAAAAAAACATTGGACTTTAGTTGATTGGAAAAAAAAACTAATCTAACCAAAATTAATGAGTAAAAAAACATTTTTTATTAGAAATTAGGAATTAATAGCAATTATCTAAAAATGTCTTATAGGCAATTAAATGAAGTTAAAAATATTATTTCAAATTAAACAATTTGAAGTTGTACATTTTATTTTTAATGAGTAGACAATTAATGCATGTGATTTTCTTTTCATATACCTTTTAATTATCACTATAAATAGAGAACCAATTCATGTGACCTATCGTCATTATACTTTTATTAATTCAGTCGATTTTGAACCAGTTGCGTTACAATGACAAATGTATGATCATTATCTACATTACAAAATTAGACAAAATTTTACTTATACGTGCCTAATGGATCTATAAGTATTTTTTATATAATCAATTGATTTTGTATTTTTAATTATTGTAGTCATATGATATTATGCTATTTTTCATATTTGTTCTAATTTTAAATTATCTTATGTTGTTGAAAGAATATGTTAAAGTTCCCAAGCACCGGGTAAGTTCTTTTTGTATCCTTTTATATATAAGTAAACAGGTCTGGAGTATCTTTGTCATTTTCATTTTCTTTTTGTATCTTTATTATTATATATATAAAAGGAAGTGAGTGAGCTAGTTTTGGAAAAATAGTTTACAATAATGATGCGAAAAAAAAATAATGAGCTTTAATTGATTGGAAAAAAACTAATCAAACCAAAATTAATGAGTAGGAAAATATTTTTGATTAGGAAATATGAATTAATGACAATTCTTTAAAAATGTCTATAGCAATGTATCAACATTAGTCTATGTAAAAGAAATTTGAATTTTGATAAGATTTTTATCCAATCAATATTCAAATTTATTTTGCATAACTAATATATATTTAACTACACATAACAAAGATCAAATTAAATCAAATTAATCATTGTTATTTTCTTTGTATAAATATATTTTTAAAATTAATTTTATAAAAATAATTATTCATTTTTATTTATTATTACCTAGATAAATTATTCAAGATTTTATTTAACCTAAACAAAATTTAAATTTCTTTTATTGATTGATATGTATATACTAATGTATTAAAATAAAAAGTTATATATAAACGAAATTACACTTGGGTTGAATTTTTTTTAAGCAATAAATACAAAAATTTATACTAAATTCATAAGGATAAAATTTTAACT
>PYAF01002917.1:1477485-1494218 GCA_007407185.1 Glycine tomentella | reverse complement strand
TTAACTGAATATTTTAATTCCATGAAAGTATCAAGAGAAATTTATATTTATCATATAAAATATAACACACATGAATGAACATTTTTTTATATAAAACCGGCTAGACAAATTTATACTAAATTCAAAGGAATAATTTTTTTATTAAGATTTTTGGTCCAATCAAAGTTTAAATTTCCTTTAAAAATTAACATATATTTAATTACATAACCAAAATATCAAAATAAATGAACATAATTACTATGCTTTTCTTCACACAAATGAGTGTCTAAATTAATTTTTAAGCAAATAAACTATTCATGATTTTATTCTATCTTATTTTTTTAATTTTTCTTTAATACATTGAAATGCATATGCCAATATATTAAAATAAAAATTACATATAAAATATAACACATAGTCATGCTTTTATATATATATATATATATATATATAAATCAAGTAATTTTTTTTCTTAATCAAAGGATGAAAAATTTGTCAATAATCACATTATTATGATAAATTTATATTTATATTATTATAATTTTAATATACATTTAATTTTTATGATTTTCTCTTTCCTGATTCAAATAATTTATTGAATATTTTATTTTACGAACATGTAAAATATGAAAAAAAAGATAATAAATGAGCATGAATAATTTTTATGAAAGTATAAAGAGAAAACTTTAACAAAGTACAAAATTCAAATAAAAGTTGTTAAATATCTTGTTTACCCGTACAATGCAGGGTCAAAAATTCAAAATTAGACAAATATCAATTTAAATCAAATCAATTAAAATTAATTAGATTATAAAAAACATATCACTTTGAGCAAACTCCACCTTGCCCACTCTAACAAATATAGTGGATGCCAATGCCACTCAAATTTGGTGCCATTGACTATAAAGAGCTTATTTTCACGCTAAGAGACAAAAACTCATCATCTATGATTACCAACTTTTTCATTCTTTATTTCTTTATATCGTTTTGGTTGAGCAACCTATGAACATCAATCATAGGATATGATTATCAAACTTTTTTAATATTGCCCAACGTACGTAGTGAGCATATTTTTAATGTTGCCCAAGAGTGAATGATACAAAAAAAATTCATCTACGTATCATATTTAAAAATTAAAATCAACACATAATATATAAGGATAAAAAAAAAATTCTATGTCACAACTAATCGGAGATAAGTTGAAAATCAGATTATAATTCGTGAGTTGCACAAGATGAACAGATGGCAATGGTGTTGTAACCTGTAACTGCCCTAGACGATAGAAACTTTATTACTAAAAAAAAAAAAATCAATTGTAGGAGATAATTCAAAACATTTTGTGCTTGTTTGGAAATTAGGTAAAAAAATATTTTTAAGACAAAAATAATTTTATTAAAGTATGAAAATTTTTATTTTTTTATTTTATTTTTATTCATTAGAACTATATTTTAAAGTACGTGTATAATAATTTTACCGGTAATCCAAACATCACTTCATATAAAAACAAGTTTAATTTGACCATTTTTTATTTAAATTTTTAAATTTTCGGACCATCTTTTCTTTTATATTGATTGACGATGTCACTGATGACGACAATGAGGTGAGGTAAGCTTCAAATAGCTGGTAAAAGTCACATGGCCTATATGTCAGTGAGGCTTTGACGACTGTCGCGAAAGACTGTTGATGGCCAAGGAAATTTAATAGAAAATAATGATGGATTTTGAACGGGGTAGAAAAGATAAATTAATAAATTATAATTTTTTTTATAATAATTTTAGATTTCAGAATTATAACAAAAATAAAGTAACATTTATGTTCTGTTTGATTGAATGAAAAAAAAAAATAAAGAAAAAAATAGAGATTTAAAATTTGAATAAAAATGAAAATGAAACAATTTTTTTTTATAAATCAATTTTTTTCTTTTTTTCTTCTTTCATTTTTTTTTTCAATTAAACAATTTTTTATTAATTATATTTTTTCCTTTTTAATTTTTTTTCTCACTTTCTCCCCTATTATCAAATAGATAATTAATAAACTATATATTTTAAATTCGATCCCTAATATAAATTTTACGAGAGCCTTACAACAATCCTATCCTTTTAAAAGTATCAGTGACAGTGACGCGCAAGTTGATAATCACATAAGAAAAATGTGTGAACTTTCAAAAGAATTTAATACAATATATAAAACAGAGAGACTAGAAAAATACTGAAAAAAACTATATTACTATATATAAATTAGTATATTTTGATATTTAGTATATATTATTAGTTTAAATTTATTAATAATAACTTAATACTATCATTGTAAATTTAATAATTTATTTACTCTTTAATTTTAATTGGTTGTTATTACTGGCATATATTATTTATTATTTATGAATAATATTATTTTTATTATTAGGAGTATATATAATTGGTATTTATTATTTTTAATGATATTATTATATATTTAGTATGTATTTATGAATATTAATATTATTGGTGTATCCTTAGTAACTTAGTAACTTATATTATTAATTTTAATATTATTAATTTATTTAAGAGTTTAATGGTCATACTAATGTAAAATATTTTTTAATTTCATAATGCTAAATAATATGAGAAATTTTGATTTCTCGTTTAAGTTATATATATATATTTAATTTTTTGGATATATACACATATATTTATTTATATTCTAATTTGCAATTACATACCAAACCAATTCAGTGGCCTAATGATTGTAGTGTTGTTAGTTCACTTGAGGAAAAGCATTTGAACCCATTAAAGCCATTTTGAGAAATTTTGCACTATTTTTACTTTTCACGTCAACAGACTACAGCATGATAATGGATAGGATATTTGGTTGGATGAAAAGAAAATAAGGAAGAAAGAAAAATTTTAAAATTTGAATTGGAAAGAAAATAATAAGAAAAAATTTAAAATTTTGTATTTATTAAAATAATTTTTTTTCTCCAAACAAACAAACAAAATTTTTCTTCTTTCTTTCCACTTTTTTTTCTACCAAACTAACCATTAAAGTCAATATATGCATAAACCACATATTATAGATGGATTTAATTGTAAATGAAAATATTCAAATTCAAAAAATCAAATTTTGAAGCAAATTATTTTTCTGAATTATATTTGATTTTTTTTTACAGTAAATCAATTTGTTCGATTTTCGGTTGGTGTATTTGGAATCGAATAAATATTATAAATCCTTTAGAAGTAAGGCATAACAACACTTTTCTTTATATAATACTAGGGGAACTTATATATTTTAAATAAAAATAAAATAAAAGAAAGAAGAAAGGTTTAGAATTTTAAAAAAAAATAATGAAAGGAACTAACTAACTAATAATAAGTAGTGGAACAATTGTTAAAAATAAATAAATTAATGGAAGATAAAATTGTGTAAAAAATATATATATCAAATGAGATAATTCTCATTATTAATAGTTGTAGTTATAACATAAACATATTTAATAGGATAGTAATTCTACTCAAGTCAATAGTTAAGTAAAACTATTATAGGTATAGGTGACAAAACTTTTTTTTTTTAGTATCTAATGCAACTAACATTTACAAACTAAAATGCTAATTTTATTAGAAAAATAATTTATATAATAATAATGTAAAATTATTTTATATTATTAATTTATTATAGTTCATCATTTATAATAAATTTATTGAAATTTTATGATAACTAAAAATTATGTCAACAATACGGTAAAGCAAGTCCAAGGAAAAAAATGTATTTCTATTTTTTTTTAAGATTAAATAAAAGAATTAGTAAATAAAAGTGTTAATGCTATAACGCGTCCATAACTTGTTAAAGCTTCCATAAAAGCCATACTAAACAATAAAGTAGTGTGTTTTTTCCTTTGCCTCTTATTGTGTTGCAATCCCTTCTAGAGCTTTCCCTACAGCAATAGTGTCTTGACCAACCCCAGATACAATATAAGCAAGCCCTACGAGAGAAGCAGCACAAATAATTGAATTCATGATAATTTACTCGTAACCTAAATATAAAATAAAAAAATAATTAATGATATATTGATTGAATGAATAAAATAAAATATCCAAAATATTGAAATTTAATTAGATAAGTATTGGTACATGTTAAAAAAGAGAACAAATGGAAAAGTGGGAAGAAAACAGAGGCAGTTAGTTGCAGTACTCCTTTGTATGTTTCGAATTAGATTCTCTATATTTATTTCCCCTGGTTCCCGTCATCTTCTTCACCCTTCTCTTCTCTCCGAATTCACCAATCATCCACCGAGTTCCGACCATGGCCGAATCGGTGGAGCTTCCGAGTCGCTTGGCGATTCTCCCGTTCAGGAATAAGGTCCTCTTGCCCGGCGCCATCATCAGAATCCGCTGCACTTCCCCCACCAGGTACCTCTCTCTCTCTCGCTCTCTCTCTCTCTCTCCTCTTTCATTCCCCTCAAAATTCCTCTTCAATTAATCGAAATTATAAACTTTCCAACCTCGGATTCTTGTATTATGTTCTTGTTTGGTTTGATCTGCGGTGGAAATTTTGAATTGAAGCAACCGCAACTGCTGCTGGCTCTGTTTATTTGATTTCCTTTCGTGTTCGCCGGTTACTTTACCCTAAATAGTTAAATTTTATAGTCTCTGAAAGTTATAATGATCCGCGGAGTATTTTTTTATAGTGAAATTAGCCTCCAAATTTTAATTTGACCAACTGAAATACATGTGTATTTATTTAGGGACGATTGAATTTAGTTTCCGTTTTCAGGATGATGAGAGAAATACTACTGTACTACTACTATTCGCTAGATATTTTTTTTCCAATGCACTCTTTTCAACTCCTTAACGCGTTATTATTATTACTCCTTGATAAAGTTATGGGTCCCTCTTTAACACGTCATGGTTCCTCTTCCTATTTAATTTATCACAAGCTCGTAGTACTTTTGTTAATTTAAGTAAATTTCATGTAACAGTGAAGAGTGTGTTACTGACATTGAAATTATGTTTCTAAGTATGGCTTTGACTTTTTGGTGTTTAGTATTTACTTGTTCATTTATAGTTTTTTTTTTGGGCTATAGTTGTTTACTCAAAAGGTGACGCATTGGCTGTACCAAAAAGTTAAACCTTTTTTTTATTTCTGCATGTCTTTAAGCATTACGTGACTGTTTCCTTGGTTTTCTGAAGTGTGAAGTTGGTGGAACAAGAACTTTGGCAGCGAGAAGAGAAGGGGTTGATTGGCATCCTTCCAGTGCGTGATGCCACTGAAATTAAGCCAGTGGGTCCCACTGTATCTGAAGGTGATAAACTGGACTTCTAATTTTGTTTCTTACCTTAGAAAATGGATAGTGTGTTAGGATTAGATTTATGGTGAGAAATAATAAATTATTTTTCATGGTGAATGCAAAACAACAAAATAATTGCTTCTACTTGTTCATGGTACCACCATGATTTTGAAGAGTTGAATTGATTCTCGGTGCTATCCAAATACACCAGAAGTCTGGCTTGCCAATATTAATTTTTATTCTTCCACTTCCTTGTATGTGCAGGAGCTGATTCAACAAACCAGAACTCAAAAGTTCAGAATGGTTCATCGGATTCTCATAAGCTCGATACAAAAAAGCAGAATGATGTTGTCCATTGGCATAACAGGTATAGCTCTAGTGAATACCTTTTGTGTCATTTTGAGAACCTCAGATCAAGTTGTTTGATAATAATAATAATATAATAATCTTATACATTCTAACGGTTCATCAGTCCATCTACAATCTGTATTAAGTTGTATAAGTCAAACATTGATAATAATGTTATACATTGTAACGGTTCATAAGTCTGTTGTCTTTTCTTTTTTGGCTGAACTGATGTCTTCTTTTATATTTCTACCTTCAGATTTCGCAATTATAAAAGTCTAATAATTCTCTAATTTTATAAAGTGAAATAATGGCCAGTTTTGTTTGAAAAATATTATCTTTTTTCACTAATATTTATAAAAATGTCACTTTATTTTCACTTTGTTTCTTGTTTTCAAATATTTGTATGAAAAATTATGTGGCCAACTTTTTTGGATTTTCACCATTTCCTGTACAAATCATTAAAAAAAAAAAGAAATAAATTGAAAACTAGGTGGAATTTGTGTAATTATTAGAGAAATCAGGAAACGAAAACCATAAGTGATTTCTTAAACCAAACTACCCTTGTTTATCTGATCAAATATTGCAAAAAAAAAACCTGCAAATTAAGGTTGATTTTAATTGACCTTTGGTTCCAGGGGGGTAGCTGCCCGACCATTACATTTATCAAGGGGAGTGGAGAAACCAAGTGGGAGGGTCACTTACACAGTAGTTCTTGAAGGTTTGTGCAGATTTAGTGTCCAGGAACTGAGCACAAGAGGAATATACCATACTGCGAGGATAACTTCCCTTGAAATGACCAAGACTGGTAAGTTGTTAATCTTTTTCTTTGGCACTAGCTTTTGTATAGTAAATCTATATTTTTATTCCCTTATGGTTTTCTTGGTATTTAATAACAAATTAAAACTGCAGTTTGGATATTAATGATAATACGCATTATTTAAGAGTTGTATACCTGATAGTGATGTGCTCCACCAAAGATGTGATATTTTATTGTGATATTGTCTATAAACATTTGAATGATTATTTGTAGACCTATGCCTATGAACATTCAATGTTTTAACTTTTTATTATATACTTTCTAGTGAGGAAAGGGCATGTGAATTTTAAAGGCCTTGAAGTATTTTTTTCATGTACTAAGAAGGGCACTGAAAGCAACAGTTGAGAGAGTATATTGTATGGTTTTTAATCCTATGAAAGGGGGAGAGGGAGACCAAGAAGAACATTGGAGGAAGTTTTTAAAAGGGATCTCATGGTGAATAAATAATAATACCTCTAAGGATTTGGTTTTTAACTGTGTCCAATGGCATCATGTGATCCATATAGTAGACAACACCTAGTGGAAGAAGGTTTTTGTTGTTTTCAGCTTAACAACTTTGGGACATTTTAGCATTATGGTAAAAAAGGAAAAGGAATTTTACATTAGTTTCCTGATGATTCGATCACTGATAAATTTTAATTCATTATCTTTGAAGACACTGAGTTGCTTCCATTTTTCTACTCTAGAACTGGAACAAGTGGAGCAAGACCCAGATTTCATAATGTTGTCTCGCCAATTTAAAGCTACTGCAATGGAGCTTATTTCTGTTTTGGAGCTGGTAAAGCTTTGACCTTTAACATTTCTACTAACATTGACTGAAAAACATGACATGCTATTGAGGATTGAGCTTTAAAAACCGTAGTATTCTTTTAAGATTGGTTGAATATATCATTATACTCCATGTTTGAATAAAATATATTGGGTTATAGATATGAACTTTTTTGTTTTATAGTTATAAACTATAGTTTTTAAGATTTTGGGAATGCCATCCTTTCTGTGTTGCATTTGTATTAGTTGCTTACATTTCCTTGCTTTATTATAGAAACAAAAAACTGGTGGTAGGACAAAAGTCCTTTTGGACAACGTTCCAGTTCACAAGTTGGCTGATATATTTGTTGCTAGTTTTGAGATAAGTTTTGAAGAACAATTATCTATGCTGGATTCAATTGACCCCAAAGTGAGGCTTTCAAAAGCAACTGAGTTAGTTGACAGGCATTTACAGGTGAGTGATAGGGTTAGTGATGCTTGATCTGGTTCTGGTATTGTATAATATCTAATTCTACTTGTGTCTGTCTATGCCAACAGTCAATACGTGTAGCTGAGAAAATTACACAAAAGGTTGAAGGACAATTGTCAAAATCTCAAAAAGAATTTCTTTTGCGCCAGCAGGTTAGTTTTCTTGCTCCTCTTTGTGATATATTTCTCAAATACAAATGCAACGCTATAGGTGTTAAATTGAGAAAAGAGTTATACCTTACTAAAATTCAATAATGTGTTTCAAGCCAATAGTTTTTCCATACTATTATGACAAGTAGGAAGTCTGTGTGCACAGTATGCATTAGTAGATAATGTTTTGTCTTTCCTTAATGCCGGTAATATAAGATATGTAGGTAAATAACAATATATTTTGTCAAGGGTTAAGAAAATCTTTGCCGGCTTTGCTACAATTGAGCATTTTTCTGCTTTGTTTGTTTGTTAATCTAATTGAAATGTTCTCCTTATCTGTTTTATGTAAAATATATTTTAGATGAGGGCTATAAAAGAGGAACTTGGTGATAATGATGATGATGAGGATGACCTGGCTGCCCTTGAAAGAAAGATGCAAAGTGCAGGAATGCCACAGAATATATGGAAGCATGCACACAGAGAGTTGAGGTACTTTTCAATGGAAACATAATTAGACGTGGTGTTGAACTGATGATTGATCTTTGTCAGGGAATTACTTTCTATAAATGTTCTGTAAAAGGAAAACAAACTGATATTGTCATTATTCAAGTGATTTTATAGCCTCGGAGAGAGAATCAATTTATTTTACTATTATTTCTGTCTCAGGAGGCTTAAAAAAATGCAGCCTCAGCAACCAGGGTATAACAGTTCAAGGGTTTATCTAGAGCTTCTTGCTGATCTGCCCTGGCAGAAGGCCAGTGAAGAGATTGATCTGGACTTAAGAGCTGCACGGAAGCGACTGGACAGTGATCACTATGGTTTAGTGAAGGTTAAGCAACGGATAATTGAATACCTGGCAGTTCGCAAGGTTGTCAAACACCAGCTACTATGCCTTTCTAGTGTTTGCGAAATTTAATGTGTTACTAATTTAAGTGCATGTATACGTTACAGCTTAAACCAGATGCAAGGGGTCCAGTGTTGTGCTTTGTTGGACCACCAGGTGTTGGGAAAACATCATTGGCATCTTCTATTGCTGCTGCTTTGGGAAGAAAATTTGTACGCATATCCCTTGGTGGAGTGAAGGATGAAGCTGATATTAGAGGACATAGGAGAACATATGTGGGAAGCATGCCTGGGAGGCTTATAGATGGATTAAAGGTTCAATTGCATTGAAAATTTTGAACATCTCTAGTACTAGTAGCTTCTGATTTGTATGCATTTGCAAATACATGTGAGAAGTTATTGATAATTTTGGATTTTGATACATGGAATGCTTTCATTTTCTTGTTTGCTTTTTATCATTTGATTTTGTCCTAGTGAATGTGACTAGAACTGAGTCAGTATTAGGATCCATAGAGATTAAATCTGAGATTCCCAAAATTCTTATACAAAACTGTAGTACAGAAAATGCTGAATCAGTTAGAATAGAAAGGGAGAAGATACCAGGAGATTCAGTAATTTTTAAATTTTCCTATTGTACAGAATGAAAAAATACGTTTATGAGGATTTGGTGCATATGACATTATGACTGGAGTATTAGATCGGATAATTCTCACTTCTTTCAATGCATTCTCATTTGGAATAAATCAGAGTTTTAGACATGCAGTAACAATCGGAAGGAAAGATTAATAAACAAAAGCAATGTTATCTAACAATGATATTAGAGACCACTGAAGCTGAAGGATTAAAATGTTGATACCGAGGTTAACAATCAGTTGTAATTGCTGATTAGTGAATTCATGTGGCTGAAACAAAATTGTAACACATACTTGAAGTCATTAAGGGCAAGAGTTAAGATTGGAACAGACAAAATTGAATATATATAATAGAGTTGTTGCTGTGTTTTTCCCTCATAGAATCCTAGACCGATTGATGTTTTTCACATGTAACCTACAGAGAGTAGCCGTTTGCAATCCTGTCATGTTGCTTGATGAAGTTGACAAGACAGGTTCTGATATTCGTGGAGATCCAGCTTCAGCATTGCTAGAGGTTCTTGATCCGGAACAAAATAAATCGTTCAATGATCAGTATCCTTTACTCTTCAAGATGTGTTCCCTCAATTTGCTCTTCTCTCCTGTTGGATGTGATGATATATGTACATAGATATCCTTTCTGATGAATAAAATTTCTTATTTCTCTTTATATACACGCCACCCAGCCACACACCGAAGACTTAAGTTGAAATAATCAACAATGCAATAGCTATTTCCTGGTTGGGGAAACCTGTTGTTTCGCATTTTTACTATCTGGTTGTTAGCCCACATTTGAGTTTTTACTAGTGTAACCAAGATTCTTATTTTGATCTAGCTAACTAAAAAGTTATTTTTGTGAAGATTTCACCATCTTCCATTTAGATGATTTGATTGTCAAGGATAAGTTAATCTTAATTTTAGTTGAAATTTTTTAGTAAGGGAATTGTATTAATGTATACCCTGATATATCAATTACTTGACCAGAATTGTTCATTTTTTCTTTTTTCCGCCCTTGTAATGTTCATTGCTAAGGAGGATATCTTATCCTCCTTATTTACTGACATCAAATCTTTCCTCTTACTATTCACTAATATTTCATCTTCTACTGTAAAAACAAAAACAAAAAATAATCTGTAGTTGTTCCTTAATGTTATGTAGCTATTTGAATGTTCCATTTGATCTATCCAAGGTAGTTTTTGTGGCTACAGCAAATAGGTTGCAACCCATTCCCCCACCACTTCGTGATAGGATGGAAGTAATTGAGCTTCCTGGATATACACCTGAGGAAAAGCTCCAAATTGCCATGCGGCATTTGATTCCAAGAGTTTTAGACCAGCACGGATTGAGTTCTGAGTTTCTTCAGATTCCTGAGGTACTGAATGTATTTTTATATAAAAATAGTTTAGAAACCGGAAAAGTTTCTGCTCATTAAGGGAAAGTGAAAAAAAATGGAATAAGGAGTTAGATGATGTATTATTAATTTTACATGGAATAGATTAATGTATGAGTGAGCAATTAATTTTATAATTATCCATAACTGTAAATATTTTTTTCAGTCTTCACAATCTTGGAAAATTACTGGTTTCTGTGTTTTGGTTAGATCTTACATTATATTGATTGAACATCAAAAGTCTTTCTTTTTACTAATCTTTAAGATTGCATTCTTTCCTTCTATATGTTATTGTTCTAAAGAGATGCTATAAAACTAATGAAAACATATGAAGCATATTAGTCTCAACTGAAATACTTTCTATACTGTTTGTGTTCTTAGAAAGCAATTTTGTATAGAATTCTAATAAAGAACTGTATGTAGGCAATGGTGAAGCTTGTTATTGAGAGATATACTAGGGAAGCTGGTGTGCGAAACTTGGAGAGGAATCTAGCTGCCTTGGCTCGAGCTGCTGCAGTAAGAGTTTTAGAGCAAGAACAAGTAGTTCCATTAAACAAAGGGATGCAGGGACTTGCTACACCACTTGTGGAAAACAGACTTTCTAATGGAACTGAAGTTGAAATGGAAGTGATATCAATGGGTGTCAATAGTAGGGACATCTCAAACACGTTTAGGATTGCCTCTACATTGGTTGTTGATGAAACTATGCTTGAAAAAGTGCTTGGGGTAATTGATAATGATATGTTATAATGTGTGTTTTCAACATTTGTTTAATATATTACATGTGAATGAATTGGCTTGGTTATGATGTCATCATGAAAGATTTTTCATAAGAAAATCTTGAAGGAAAATTAATTTGATGATATACTCTTGTAGGAGTAACACCTAATTGTTTGATGTCATTTAATGCAGCCCCCAAGATTTGATGGCAGAGAAGCTGCAGAACGTGTGGCTACCCCTGGGGTCACTGTTGGGCTAGTTTGGACTGCTTTTGGTGGAGAAGTTCAGTTTGTGGAGGCTACAGCTATGGTTGGGAAGGGTGAACTGCATCTCACTGGACAACTTGGTGATGTAATAAAAGAATCAGCTCAGATTGCACTAACATGGGTAAGCATTCAAATCTAAGTGGCTTAATTCTCCTTCCATCTTGATTAGTTTTATCTTACTAGCATCTCAACATGTTTTATTGGACCATTAGAATAAGGGGTGTAACAGTTCCGTATTTCAAAAATCTATAGCATCTTATGTGTATAAAATTATCTAGGGTTGTGGTTTTCTAATAAGCATTATATCCTGAGGCTTTGTTCCTTTGGATCCAATTACAAGGTGTCGTGTTTGTAAGTTTGTGAGCTCTGCAACTATAATGGAACAATTACAAGGTATGTGTTTGTAAGGTCGTGAGCTCTGCAACTATAATGGTTAGCTTTTGTGGTGTAGTCCTCCAAATGTTCACATATCAATCATATTTAGAGCTTTCCACCATGTTTCTGAGTTGCGAATGAGTGGAATGGGTGGTGAAGCTAACATTGCCGTGTTTGTTGAGCCTAGTCAAAGGGTTAATGCAAACACTAGTCAAAGGGTTAATGCATGGTTAGCCGCCCACATGGGTGCTGGGGTTATAGAATGTGGTGGGATGTTAGGATCCAATTGCAAGGTATGAGACTTGAGTTCTACATTAGCAATATGGGATTCTAGCTGGAGGTTTATATGGTCTTGGCCTCTTCAACTACAACAACTAACTTTTGTAATGTGGTTCTCCTAAGGTTCGTATCAGTTCCCTTTGAGGACAAGAAGATGAAATAGGTCTAAAGTAAATCTAATCTTTTAAGATGGAACCCATTAAGAGTGCGTGTGTGACAATAAAATAAAATAAAATAAAAATCCTTTAATTTATCTCGTGGTGTGCACTAGTGACATTTTCTTTTATTTTTAGCCTTAATTTGGTCATTTACATTCAAGGCTGCATTATATGTTTGTCACCACACATTGGCTGTCATGTTTATCCATTTGAATACAAGCCATCTGACTGTCATATATGCTCTACACATGGATTAAATCAAGAACCATTACTTGCTTTTTTACTATCAAGGATGATTTTGTAGGTAAGGGCAAGGGCAACTGATCTTAGGCTTGCTGCTACAGAGGGATTTAATATTTTGGAGGGCCGTGATGTACACATACATTTTCCTGCGGGTGCTGTACCTAAAGATGGGCCCTCAGCTGGTGTGACTTTGGTCACAGCATTGGTATCACTTTTCAGTCAGCAAAGGGTGAGATTAGACACGGCTATGACTGGAGAGATGACATTGAGAGGTCTTGTTCTACCTGTTGGTGGTGTCAAGGATAAGGTAAAATTCTATATCTTTTTAACCTTTGTCAACTTTTTGAGAGAGGACAAGTGGCTTTTTAATAGAATGAATTCAGAGCTTAGGCTTAAATTAAGTAACATTTTTTTTTATCGGCTTAAATTAAGTAACATATAATAATAATTACAGAAAATATAGTAAAATAAAATTCTAACAAGAAAAATAAGAAATAAAAGTAAAACACCTGTGATGGGATAATATGAAGGGAAGGCTTATATATATTTTACCAAAAGAAATTAACCAATTACCAAGCAGAATTATACGAACCCAATTTTCCATTGCAAATGGAATTAATGTTTTTCCAGAGTTTGTTTGCCATTTGTGCTTGGCTTTTAATGTATGGATCGTATGATCAAACATATTTCAGACAGTAAAAGAGTAAGACTGTAAAAGGTGGTATGAAGTGACTTTTTTCAATGTTTCACAGATATTAGCTGCACATCGTTATGGTATTAAGAGAGTTATTCTACCTGAAAGGAACTTGAAGGACTTGGTTGAAGTACCATCATCAGTGCTATCCAATTTGGAGGTAATTCTGCTTCCATGTTTTGCAGCATTGTTTCACAGTATTATAGTCATGTTTCCTACTAATCTAGACAAGTATTTGGTAATTGGTATTTAAAATTCCATCTCTATTTCACTCTTAACTAATATATTTTCAAATCAGATCCTTGGTATCTCTTATCATCAATGTAGCAAAAAAATTATCTCTTATCATCACTGAAATGAAGCACAAAATCACACTTCCCTTTTCTAACTTAACAGGTCCTGCTTGCTAAACGAGTGGAAGATGTGTTAGAACATGCTTTTGATGGTGGGTGCCCTTGGAGGCAACACTCAAAGTTATAGCAGCATCCTTGATTTGCAGGACGAGTTAGTACACCTTTGTGTTTGGCTTGTATATCAATTCAACATACATACCGTCCCCTCCTGATCTATCATTGTCATCGTGATATCGGGGTCTGAGTACTTTGACCCATTCAACTGATCGTAATTGAGCAAAACTCAAGAAACCAACAATTTGGATGGGAGCTGAGCTGACATCTACATTTATCAATGGGAATCCACTCCACCACAATTTTAGTGTGTAAATGCTTTAGCTTGAGACCAACTATTGTGGAAGGTGAGCATCTGCATCCTTTGAGTGCTCTCCATACAACATCTCCAGGTCACACTTTTGTAAATTATTTACCCTGTCACCACATACATACACTTTTAATGTATGGAGCATAGATCCTAACAAGAGAGGGCATCCTCTCTCTTTAATGTGGTTCCTTCTCCTGCCTGTCAATCCTTTTCCTTATGTTTTAGTCTTTTTAGTCAGTAAGGCCGAGTTTCAAAATGTGTTGTCAACTGCATAGTTAATCTTATTCATGCAACACACCTGTGATTACATTATAGAGATACTTACATTTACTTTATTCCAACGAGATGAGTAAGGGTTCAAATTCGCGACATGTTACATGTGAGATCCTATTTTGTTTCACTCAACCAATCTCTTGGGATTTATTGATTGATCATATAAGAAATAAATGATTGAATCCTTTTGTGAAATTCTAAATTGCGAAAATGAAACATTATACAATCAATAAAATTCATAAATGATATTAATGTGTTCTCATATAAAATGTTCAGGTTATATGATGTGTACATCTATCACTATAATTTACTAGAATAAACCTTTTAGGAATCGTTGACTTCTATGTAAAATGTTCTTTGATAAAAAAGAAGAATGTAAAATGTTCATAAGAATAGAAGTTATTTTCTACTGTAACTACGTATCCTCATTCCTTTCTTTCACTTTACAAGCATTGGTTTGTAGAACTAATAACTATACAAGAAACTTGTATTGCAGTTGCTCTAACTAATCAACTTGGTTTATATTGTATGTACAGAATTACCTTTAACGAGTCTCAACACTCCTTTCCTAGTATTTTGTAATACACTTGCAATCCAGAATGGGTATTTCAGAACACATTTCAGAATGAGTATTTTGGAATACTTATTCCAAAAGGAAAAAAAAAAAATCCAAAACACGTTTTTGGAATGAGTATATTGAAACACATTTCGGGATTTACAAGTCTATTATGGAATACTCATTCCGTAATACAATTGTAAAGTCCAGAGGTGTTTCAAAATACCTATTTCAGAAACTATACAAACCAACATTCTTGTATTACAAAATGGGTATTTTGGAACACGTTTTAGAATTTACAAGTCTATTATGGAATATCCAGTCCGTAATACATTTGTAAATCTAGAATGTGTTATGGAATACCTATTCTAGAACTCAAAAAATCAAAAGTTCTGAATTGAATTATTGAATAAGTCTTCCTTAGCACATTTCCTGATTTACATGTGTTTACAGAATGAGTATTCCATAATAGGCTTGAAAATCCTGAAATATGTTATGAAATACCCAGAACTCAACACCCAACACCCACAACAGAACCGAACACCCACACCACAATAGACCACAACCATATTACCTTCTGGTAATCGAGGGAAGCTGTGGCGTCGTGTGGGAGAGGGAAGTAGCAGCGTCATGTGGGAGAAGGAAGCAGTGGCAAATCGTGGAAAAGGGAAGCAATGTCGTCGCATGGGAGAGGGAAGCAACGACCTGGGGGTTGCTGGAATGGGGTGTAGGGGCTTCTTAAGGTTAAGGAAAGTGTTAGGGATTTAGGGTTGAGACGTCTGGGGGAAGGAGTGCTGAAACTTATTGAAGGTAATTTAATCTACATAGGTAAAAATGAGAAGTGCAAGAAGCAATTGGTGAAGTGTAGAAAGTAAATGTCACTAATTTGTCATCGACCAAAGTAAAATCCGATGTGTTTGCTATGAAGTTCAATCACGGAAGGAAGCAGTATTTAGAAACATGTTTTTCAAAATAACAAATCACATCAAATTATTAAATAATCCTAATGGTTGTTGGGTGAGTTTGTTTAATTTTTTTTTGGAAAAATACTTATTTTAATAAAATAAGCAAATTTTGTATCTTTTTAGTTGTTTGCCTAAATTATTTCTACTTTATTATTTTTTCTACTTATGTTGAGTGTAACACCCCGTAGTATTCCGGTTGTTACTCATCTTGGTACTAGAGTTTTCAGCGGAAGACTTATTAAAATCCGTTTTGGAAACATAGTATAGAAATCGTGATTAAATTTTTCCAAAACATTTTCTCAAATTCTTTTCCCAGAAGTTCACATAATACGATACTGCGCGGCTAGATTTAATTTATCTAATAACCCCAGGCATAACTTAATACAGAAAGCTGAATACTTCATACATAAATAACTCTTAAGTCGTACATACAGATAACCACTCTTAAGGCGGTGACACAAATACAACTTAGTCTCAACATAGACATTATCCATCAATGGATCAACAGTACTACAGTAATCCTATCGTACTGAAACACACGCCTAAATATATCACATGCGAACGAGAAGATAATCTAAGCCGAGTCAACAGTAGCTGCTGCTCCTTCACGCGCCCCTAGGAGCCTTGCTAGAAGATGGATCTCCCCCACTAACTCCTCCTGAAATGATATTCCCCAAAACAAGGGGTGAGACAACCCGAGTCTCAGTAAACTCCAGGGGCTTAAAGAAGCCTCTAAGTCCCTGAACTCACTTTCTGGACAACAGTCTAAATACATATATATAACAGTAACAGGGGTAGAACAACAGATATATCATAACACAGAAATATGAACAAA
>PYAF01002917.1:1462651-1477385 GCA_007407185.1 Glycine tomentella | reverse complement strand
CCAATTATCTAGACCATAAGTCTAGAATCATAAACCTTAAGCATCACTTCTTATACTTTATATCATTTCAACTTATAACATTTATACTAAGAGTTTTACTTGACTTGCTTGGCATAATAAGACTTCTTACACTTAACATAATCTTTACATGCTTCATTTAATCTTTGTCTCAACACTTTAATTGTGAGGGTCATTATATTGAGAAACAAATGTGTGTGTGTAACGATTTATCTTGTCACTACGATATCACTATTCTAAACACGTAATTTCAATTTTAAATAAAAACTCCATTAATTTGATTATGAAAATGAGGGCAAATTTTTCACAATAAAACACTCACTAGACAACACATAAAGATGTAAATAATCAAATACAAATATATATAAATCAAACCATTATATATACCATTCACATATCAGAACATAACTCAGTTTTTATATGTATCTAAGCCTCTGATTTACATGGCCAGCCAAAAAGAATTAAGGAACCAACTAAGAAAGAGTTGATAACAAAATACAACTCTCTCCCAAAATAAATTATAATGTTATCACGTCGACTTGGCAGTTCTAACAAAAGGATGTCCCTCCAACATCACCTAGTGTTGCTCATCTGCTCCCATGAAAGACGGTTCGCGATCATCATAGGTACTAACCACATAGTACAAAATTGTAAGAGTGAGTTTATTGTACAAGATCAACAAACACCAGATGACAATGATTAGCAAGAAAATAATAATAATAACCACAATCATTCTCAATAATCAATCACTTCAACATACACTAAACCAACTAGTCACCAACTTTTTCCACAATTCAAATCAATTATGTTTAGAATGATGCATGCACCTGACTCAACTCTCAAATGCAATGTGGTACCATTCATCAGGAAATAGCCTAAGCATGCGCACATAACACTCTCACTTAGGAAAATGGTACAGTAATTAGTCGAGGTCACCCTGTCGTCCACAAACAACTCCCCCTCATGGTGATTAGCCTGAGTCTTAAGAGAGTTCCAAACCGAGTGATATGCCCCAAGTACCCGCATTTTTCCTCATGAAAAACCACAGGTCCTTACTGCCATCATTTATACTATTTTCATGCAATTATGAAGTATGAAACATGAGCACCATCCATGCACTGACCGTGAATAGTTAAAAATTATAAGCAATCCCTTTTTCTCTTCAGGGATGCTTAAAATTGTTAAATCAATCTCCTTCCCTCTCCATGGATATTCAACATGGCCACTGCACCCCCATATACATACACAACATATATTCATCACAATGACATTATCAACATCATCTCATCTCAATGTCATATCAACATCAATATAATCTCATCTCGATGTCATCATCAACATCATTTTATCTCAATATCATCATCATCATAAACATCATCTCATCACAATATCATTATCAACATCAACATCATCTCATCACAAGCAATCATATTCTACATATATACATATAAATTCATGGTTGGGATTCACATTCCCTAGGTCTTCAAACAACACAAATCTCTTACAATAACAATCCATAATACCACAAGCACCGGCGGATCTGTATTATATTTAGGATGGGCAGATGCACCCCCTCATTTCAATAAAATCATTAGTATTTGTCCTAAAATATTATATTTTGCACCTCATTTATATTTTGTACCCTCTAATTGTAAGAGTAAGTAAATACACCATCTTATTTTAATAAATACAAAAAAATATTATATTTTGTACCCCATAATTTTATATTTTGAACCCTCTAATTTTATGTATTTGAACTTCCTTACCAGTTCACATGTAAGAGTAAGTAAATGTACCCTCTTATTTTAATAAAATACAAATATTTATATTAAAACTTTATATTTTGTACCTCTTATCTTCGTGTTTGAATTCAACTATCCCATATAATAATGATAATGATAATTATCAATTTTTATTTTTTAAATAAATTGTCCCCACTGATTGAGGGTCTTAAATCCGCCACTGACCACAAGACTGATATTTTAGGAAAATTCTAAGTTAAAGAGGAGAACTATAGTATACAAAACAAATTCTTATGCCCATTTAAAAATAAATAAAATAACAAATATAAAATTTTAGGCAGAGTCTTCTCTATAATTAAGATTTTTTTCCAAAAATCTAATCATTACAACAACAAAATCATTCACAATTTCATTCATCAATAATAATTATATTGTATCCCATTAGTTTCAAACATAGTTTTTCTTGAAAATCAGCACACAACAGGGACATACATACATTTCCATAATTGGATTCCCTAACCCCAACTATGATATTAAAAGCTGTAAAAAAAACCAATAAACTCCCCTCACCTATCTATATCTCTATGTTATTTCCTTACAACGTCGATTTAGATATCTCAGGTTCACGTCCTTTGAACCAAACACGAAGCTCTATATACCAAATCGAAGATAATTCATAATAGATTTCAAAATACAAGGTTAATATTAATATTCGGGGTCAAATACCCACAAATTTAAAAGATCTAAAATAGTCCACATCAAAGAGACGTCTTTTTAAATTTTGATTATGCCAATATGATCGGGATTCAACGAAGTCACCAAAACGACATCAATATTATAAAAAAGACAATTTTACGTGTCATTTTCAAAGATCTTTCAAAGGAAGTGCAAAAACATGTAATAAAAGTACCCAAAGCACAAAAGATACTAAGAGGGGCTTAAACTAACTAAGAGAAGACAAGTAAATCATGATTACCTCGAATAAACCACAAAATGAGGATTGGAGGCTTCGTTCTCTATCAAATTCTTGAGTTGAGTTTGGAGATTCAGCTCTGATTAAAGTGTTCATCTTCGTGCGGTGGTCCGACGGCAAATAACGGCGACTCATGACGGTCATTGGTAGTTGTGGGTGGTGGAGGAGAAGGGTTAAGGCTTGAGTGAGGTTTTTGGGGAAGAAGAAAGGTGAAAAACGTGTTTTTCAGCACTGATGGACGTATATATAGACTGCAGATCTTGCTAAACGCAATTTTCTCTTTTTCTAGAATTGCTCTTAGTGCACTGGTCATGCTAGGTGAGATATTAAAAGTTGTTATTTTGATAGTCCCAACGGTCAAAACATGAAGAGTTGGGTTGTGAACCTACAATCAAAATTTAAAGGTGATGTAACGGTTAGGTTAACGTATTCAAGATAATAGTTTTACTTAAATAGGTTTTGGGTCAAATTATAAATCACATATTTCAACACAGATCAAACAAACTTCACATAACTTAAAATTTACACCAAACAATTACACAAGCATAATTTACACAATACTTCAATTAATCTAAATTAATTAAATAATCAAATAATACAAAAAATATATCAAATATCTTTTTTTAGATATCAAAATTTTAGAGTGTTACATTTTGGTTAAGTAAACCTAATCTATAATAACATGATAGCTCTTTTGAAATAGGTACTTATAGTTTTGGATCTAGCAAAGATTGTATTGCCTGCGCTTATCAAATGTTTCGCTTAATTTGTTAAGCGTTAATGCGTGAAGCAAGAAACTATAGCAAAGGTTGGCACCACGTACCTTGATAAATGACAAGATGGCCTTTAATTAGTCTGGTTGTTATGTGTTTGCGTAGTGAAAAAAGCCACGAAAAAATAATTGGATTTTTTTATTTCATTTTAATATTTTATAAAATGCAACCATAAAAATAAGATTTTTATGTGGTTATAAATAAGCGTTATTTTTTTATAGGCTTAGATATTTATTTTTTGTCATTAATAAATACTTAATTTTTGTGTTTGCTTCTTAATAAAATTTTGTTTTAAGTTGAATCCTTAATAAAGTAACACTTTTATTTTTATCATTGATATTTGTTTTAATTCTTGATAAATTAGCGAATTTTATTTTAATAGATTAATAACAAATGGAATTTTTTATCAATGAACAAACATAAAATTTGTTACTTTATCGTAGAATAAAAATAAGTGCCAAGAATAAAAAATAAAAATTATTTATTAGGAGTTTAATGTAAAACAAAAATTTATTAGAGTGTAAACGCAAAAAAATTGAATATTAATTAGGAATTGAAACCATATTTAAGTCTTTTTTATATGATTATATTTAACTATTTTTTATATGAAGATAGGATCGATCTCACTCTTTGTGTGAATCTTGAATTTGTTGAAATTTAAAAGCTTGTGGAAAAAATATCTCTACCCCCTCTTTTCTCTTTCTAGCCCATACTTTATATATGCCTTTAAAAAAAATCCTATACTTTATTATGTATATGATTAAATCATAAAATAATTATCACATTTTAAATCAAATGAAATGTAGGAGTAAGAATTAAAAAAACAAAAAGTAACTTTTAGTATTTTTTTTCTACATGATATTGATATAAATATTTATCAATCAAAATTAATAAATAATTTTTGTTAAAAATCATAAATACATATAAGATAAATATTATTTTTCCAACATAATTTATTTCATAACCAAATTTTCTTACATACCACTAACAGGATGCTAATATTACACATTAGTGTTTTTATATCTTTGGGTCAGAAAGGACAGCGGGGTAGTACGGGTTACTCTAAATTGAAATTTCCCTTCTTTTTCTTTTCTTTGCCTTTTTCTTTTTGGTTTTCAATTCAAGAAGAAAAAATCGTACGGTGAAGATATCAAACAAACTGGTTTCATTTTGGTTTTACTTCTGTCATAGTAAAAGGAGAATTTTGTCGAGTGTCTTTGGCTACTGATTCAACTTCAGGGATTCTACTATTTCTCGTTTGATTCCTCTTCAAGCCTATTTCTCCAAAATTCTTTTTTGTTCCTTTTTGAATTTTCTTGTTGCTGTGTGGTGCCTTCTAAATTCAACATCATCAATCGCGTCTTCCTTTTGTTTTTTTAATTTAGTTTAATTAAATGATTTTGTTTCTTAAATGTTGTGTGGTTTGGTTAATGTTCTTGTGTGATTGCGAAGCTTGATTGTTAGTTCCTGGGTGATCGCATGCCACCAGCAAAGGTGGGTATTTCAGTTCGGGTGCAAAGTAGGGTTCATAACTTGTTGGTTTGAAGAGGAATGGCATCGGTTATAGCATTAATTGATGTAGAAAGTTTGGTTTTAAGGTTAATATCTACATCGGTTTTATTTTTAACCGATGCAAAGTTTATAAACCTGACCTATTTTACATCAGTTTACACGTATGTTCGGATATAGGTTTATTACCTCAATCTAACTCTGGGCCAAATTTTGACACATTCCATTTTGTGAGAACTAAAAACAGACTAAAAATTTTGCAGGAATAAATTTCAGATATTTTCATATTTATGAGAACAATAAACATATTTTAACCTTCTTATAATTAAAAATAACTTGACTATAATCCAAAATTACATGAGAAATTTAATGACTTTTGCCTTAAAATTAATTTTGCATCAGATTTTCAAACATACACATGATTGGTAAATAATCTAGTTTTTTAAGCATCTTGTCATGAAAAAAATAAAATATCTCCTTGGAACAAGTTAATCCCTCAATTGAATCTTATAGTACTTCAGAGAATTAGTCTTTATCTTTCAGTCGAGATATCATAAAAAATAGCGTAAATGATCCAAACCCCCCACACATATGTGTGTATGTATGCCGGCTCTTACTTTTTTACTTTTGATATCTCTTCACTTTAACGGACTTCAATCCATACCCCCCATACATATGTATGTTTACATATGTATTTATGTCGGCTCTCTAACGATGGAGCCAGCATATTTTTTTAGTCCATATCAAATTTTAAGCGGTGTCAAATTTTATTTTTAATTCTAATTAATTATATAAGTATATATTTATTTTAAAAAAATATTTTACCACTTAATAACTGCAAATTTTGAATTTTTAGGAAATGTATTGTTCATTGCTGATCAAGAACTGGCTCCGTCATTGCGGCTCTCACTTTTTTACTTTTGATATCTCTTCACTTTAACGGACTTCAATCCATCGATATCACATCAGTGCATGTGAGTATATATCTCACCGCTTCCCAATTTTAACGATACTATATATTATCCTTCTTTTGCTAAAAACAACGACGGATGTTATAAGTAGAGTAACTCATTCTCTTTTCATCAAAAGTATGTGGTCTTAAAAGCTTTCAGACTCGCTATATAATTTTAACTTATACGTAACCTTTAATTCATTATTTTAATATAATTATGCATGTGGATTCGATGTTTTATGGATATATAAGACTATAAGAGCCCATAAAATTGTGCATGCGTTACGTGACAATATCCAGTGGCTTCTAGTATGGCGCTTATAGAAATATTGCCAAAAAGAACCCAATCAAAACATACAAACAGAAAGCAACAGAATTGATCAGTTTCAATTTAGCCTTGACAAAGTTTTCATCAATTCATTAATTAACGTGTAGCATCAGATTCCTACCGAAACACCAACTTCAATAAAATATATAATAATGTGTCGATCACATTATAAAGTCTAAATTGAATCCCATTTCTCAAAAACAGAGAAAACCAAGAATGAAATTCGCTTTATACCTAGTGATTTTCTTGATCTTTCTCTTTCATTGCTCAAATGGTTCCAATCTTATCCCTCAATCATGCAAAGAGGCCTCCAAGCATGACCCAAATTTGAGCTATGATTTCTGTGTTGCATCCCTTGAAGAAGCCTCCTCCAGGGTGTCACCCACCACCCACCAACTTTGAAGACCTTGTGGGCATGTCAATTCAGCTAACAAAATCCAACGTAACCAACATGGTTTCCATCATTTCAAACCTTTTGAAGAACAAAAGTTTTGATAAATACACAAAAGCTTGCCTAAAAGATTGCTTTGATCTTTACTCGGATTCGCTTTGGGCTTTAGATGATGCTGTGGTTGCTTTCAAGTACAAGGATTTGGACACGGCTGGTATAAACTTGAGCGCTACCTTGGATAATTCTGTTACATGTGAAGATCAATTCAAGGATAAGAAAGGTGAAACTTCTTCTCCTTTAACAAAGGAGAACAGCGTGTATTTCCAACTCAATGTAATATCTCTGGCCTTCATCCAAATGTTTCGTCAACATTATTGACGAAATTTAGAGAGCATGTCATATACAATTATAAACTCTGAATTGTGAGTCATGAAATTAATTTTATGAGCTTTCTATAAGCTTTATATACATATATTATGTATAATTGAAGTGTGTGCAAAATTCTTTACTTGTTATGATGATTTATTGAGATTGAAATTATGAGGTGCTTGTAAAACCCTTCATATGTTGGAATGGCTGTGAAGTAGTGAAGTTCTTCCTCTCACTTTACACCCGAAAATTTGTTATTCGTTCTGTTTTTTAATTTGTTGGGTTTTGGTTGATGCGTGATGATCACAATTAGGAATAAGGGTTTTGATTCCTAGGCCCACACCATGCACCCATTTCTAACGTGGGTTCGGCAGTTTTCCCCACCCATAACTTCATTTTGTGACGTGTGTGTGTGTATATATATATATATATATATATTTTTAATATGAGTGTATTAATTAACAATTAACACCATAAATTTTGAACATTAACTCAAAGATGTTATAATATTTTACTAGCTATTAAATTTAAATAATCATCTCTCTCTTCTTTAATGAGCATTCAATTTTTCAAACACTCTCTCCTCTCTCATAACATTAAATTTACAATCTCACTCTTCTCTCTCATCTCTCACCATAATATAATAAATGAATTATGACAATAAATATATATTTTAATTTATAATTTTTTATAAAATTTCCGGAACATATTAAAGAGAATAAAGGAAAAGTTGATTTCAATATAATACCTATTTTTTAAAAAGGAAATTAAATGTATTGAAGTCATATCGAAAAATTAATATATGCTACTTTCAGATAATCATATTGAAAAATTAAATGTAAAGAAATCATAAAAAAATAATGGTGAAGAGAAAAAATTAATATAAGTTAATCCCTCCTTAACTAGATAACATTTTCTTAAAATTAATATTAAAAATTTCTTTCATATATATATATATATATATATATTTTGCTACTTTCAGTTAAAAACAATTGGATAATTAATCTTTCTTCATCTTGGCATTAGCAATGTACATGACAACATGTCAACATGTGTTTGTTGGTAATTTTCACGGTGAACCAGTGAGTCCAAGGGTGAATCCAGATCAAATGAATGACATGCAAGACTAACAAATAGTCAAATATATACCATCAAATTTAAAATATTTATAATTTATCTCCAGATAATTAATCTAAAGTATATATGGAGTTTGTTAACATTTTTTTACTTCTTTTTTAGTTGGAATATGTTATAAACCTACACCAAAATTGATAGACGGAAAAATCAGATTTTGTTTTCATGTAATTAATGTATCTCAGGGATTTTATAGTAATTTAAGCTTTAATTTAATAAAAAAATTAAGAAACTAAATTATTTCTCCTCTGTTTGATGATCCCACTGTATTTTTTTTCCTCCATTTTTCTCTTCTTTCTTCTCTCACTTACCATTGTCGACGGACACAATCACTGGGAGAAGTCCTGAATAGTTGAGTGGGAAAAAAACCTTGTAACCCCGTACCCTAAACTCCTTTCAATCTTCATAGGCATGGCAACGGGGCGGGACGGGGACGGGTATTGCATTCCTCGCCCCCACCTCCGATCCCCGTCGGGTTTTAAAACTCATCCCCATTCCCGTCTCGCCTCGTCCTCGCTATTTGATTAAAATTTTAAAAATAAAAAACAATATAACTTTTTTTATTGAAAAATCGAAAAAAAACTAATTAGGTAACAAAAAAATAATAATAACAAACTCACATTTAAAATATGGGATCATAATTTAAAAATTACAAAACAAAATCAATCAATTCAATTAAAAAAATTAGAAAATATTTTTTAATTTATTTTTTTAATATTATTTATTACGGGGCGGGACGGGTATCAGTAATCCCATACCCGCCTCCGCCCCCGCTTATGGTTACCGGGGAAAATCCGAACCCGAAAAACTCAGTTTTCCCTCGCTAAAATTGGGACGAATTCGGATGAGTACTCACGAGTTTGGATCTCGCTGTCATGCTTAAATCTTCAACTAGTCTATGTAGAAGAGCTTGTGGAGAAGGAGAGAATGAAATTCCAATTCCATTAAAAAGTTGGGGACTGGGAGGATGTTGTTTGTAATTTCATTTAAAACATTAGTTATTTTATTGATTAATTGGTGTAAATTTGCTAGTAGTGGCTTGGTTTTGATTTTGGCTTTGTTTCCCACTTGCAACAACTACTACTCTTGTGCATGAATTCTTTCCAATTTATTGATTGGTTCGATGTGGAGTGCTGTGCAGAATTGTATGAAGTGGTGATGTGCCTGGGGTTGTAGTGTTGTTGCAATTATTAGTGGTGGGTAATAGAAGACGGAGAAGAAAAAGGAAGCGACGAAAAGAAGGTGAGACCAAATAGAGGAGAATGGATTTAGTTATTTTAAAATATTAAATTAAAGCTTAAATTATTACAATGTCCCTAAGATACATTAATTACAGGAAAACAAAATGTGGTTTTTTTTCCATTAAGCTTGATGTAGGTTATTAAGCATCTTTAGTGTCAGACCTTAAATAAAGATTTTGAGTTCAACATCTCGTCTTCACTAGATCTCTCAATAAAAGAGGTGAAAAGATCTTTAACATGGAGAATGAGTTATTATACAGTACATTGTTAAACAAAATAATTTTTTTCCTCTTTCTCTCTCCATAAGATCTCAAGATGAAATCTATCATTAAAGGAAAAAATTAGAGAGATCTTAAGAGATCTTCAATCCTACATAATACTAAGGTCTACTAAAAAGTGATCTAAAATCTCAATTTTACATCTATCACCAAAAATGCTCATTCTAATTAAAAAGATATGAAATTATGTTAACAAACTCTCATATATATATATATATATATATATATTAAATTATATTTATCATATATAAATGTAGAATACTAAATCATCAATTATAGATATAAAAAATCGAAAATACCTTTTTTTCTTAAAGTGTGATGTTTTTCAATTTTTGTCTCTTAATGTCATGACTTCAACTCGTGATTACAACAACTATTTGTTTGTTTTTAGAATTTGAAAATAAAAAAAAATTGGTTAATCTAAAGGCACTTATTTATATAAGATTTGAAAAAAAAATAAGAACTTCAATTATAATAAAAATCGAGTATAAGAAAGTTCAAGGAAAATAAAAAATAATTATATAATAACTAAAATTTGATAAAATATAATAGATAATCTAATATATATATATATATATATATATATAATATAAAATCTAGTATATATATATATATATATAACAATAGATAAAAGACGATACAAATTAGAGTAAATTATATGTATACTCTTTGTGTTTTACTTAAATTTCATCTGATATCCCTTCCTTTTTGCACATTATTTTTATCCTTTTATGTTAACGTCATTAACTAACGTCAATTGAAATGTGTGAGCAGATAAAATGCTCTTACATTTTAATTGTAAAACCCAAATTATTTTCTTCCAATTAGTTTCAGCATTTAGGGTTCACCATCGTTTGCGAGTACTGTTCCTCTTCCTCTTGTCATGAGTAAAAATGTGAATGAACCTATGAGTGAAATTATGAATGAATGTATGAATGAACCTGAATGTTAATGGACAATTCCATGAGGATGAATCCAACTAAAAAATTGAAGAAGAAGAAGAAGAAGATGAAGAAGGAAGGGTGTTAACACTACGTATCAACAAGATGGGTTCACGTGTGTCCTATAAAAAGTTGGGTTCACGTCTAATTACAGAAAAACAAAAAGAAACAAGAGTTTTAAAATGTTTTTAGATTGAGAGGAAGAAGAAGATGGTATTTTAGATATAAAATTTCATTAAAAGTCATGTTACTAGCATGTGCCTAATTTCTGTTAAAATATCAAACGGTGTTTAGGATGGAAGACAGGTGTAATGTGAGCTAAATAATTAAGAGGTTTTTGTAGGGTGTAAAAAGGGAGGGATATTAAGTAAAATTTGAGCAAAACAAGGGGGTGAGAGTGTAACTTACTCGCCAAATTATTGTAATTGTTCCTTAGTCTTCACTTTTATTTGTCCATTTTACACTCAAATATCTCTACATGTTTAAAACAAAAATAACAAAAACCATGTACAAATGGAAAATTAAAAAAAATAAAAAATCTTTGATGTAGTCTCCACTTTCATGTAGCTAATTTTGTCATTTTCTTTCACTTCTATTCACTCTCTCACCAATGAAATTTACCCAATTGTAACTTTATACCCACCACTTCAAACGTGAAAAACTAAATACTCTCTTTTTTATATACATTATCTATAAAATAATTGCACCGCTCCTCAAAGCTCCCATTTAATTATCGTTGCTTTGAGTTTTCTTCTCTCTTAAGTCATATTTGTGTTCTTTTTTCTTCCTATTATTTTAGTGTTGTTTCATTCTCCATTTTTTCTACAATTTTGATTAAAGACGCTTCCCTCAATGACAATAATTTTGGTACATAACACATTTTTTACTCTCACGGTCATTCTCCTCTTGTCCTTCTCACCACTTTATGTATTTATCCCCAATTTTTTTTTATTCCAACTCATTCTTACACATCTTTCTATATTTTATTTCCTTTATTTGTTACTAATTACAGTTTTAATTAATTTAGCATGTCTTTCATGGGATATGTAGTTAGAAATTGTCATCGTTAACGAGGAGGCAATTTATGAAAACAGGGGGAGGAAGAATATTTTTTCAAAGTCAAGATTATTGTGATTTTTCTATAACAATTAATTATTTTTATTTTTAATTGTGCTATCCATTTTGTTTTTAATTTTTCCATTTGGAGTATATCATTCATCGAACAAAATTCAAAAATTGTAATTAAAAAGTATTATAATATATTAATTTTTAATGCAATAGCACAGTAGAAATGCGTTCATAGACGTGACTCAATTGCAGGGGCAAAAAAATTAAAATATAACATTTTTAATAAAAAATTACGAAAATACTTTAGTTTCCAAACTATTTATGAATGTATAGCAATCAAATACGTCTCAGGGGGACGTGTTCAAACACTCCCCACCCAGGCGTTACTGGAGCTCAGTCATGCCTCAGGGGGACATGATTCATCAGGTGCTAACACGTGTCATTTTGAAACACGTGTCATTTTGCGGCGCGATGTACACAAATTTTGGAAGGTCATAATTTTTGACTGGAATGTCCGATTGAGGCGAAATTGGTGGCAACGCGCTCGAAATTGAGAAGAGAAGGTGGCCACCAGTTTCGCCTCCATCGGACATTCCAGTCAAAAGTTATGACCTTCCGAAGTTTGTATACATCTCGCTGCAAAATGAGACGTGTCTCAAAATGACACGTGTCAGCACCTGATGAATCACGTCCCCCTGGGGCGTGATTGAGCTCCAGTCACGCCTGGGTGGGGCGTGTTTGAACATGTCCCCCTGAGACGTATTTGATTGCTATACATTCGTAAATAGTTTGGAAACTACAGTATTTTTGTAATTTTTTATTAAAATTGTTATATTTTAATTTTTTATTTTAAATTAATCTATATTTTTAAATATTAGTCACTTATAGTTTGGACTGGTTTTAATTCATAATTTAAATTTTCACCATAATTAAATTAAATGAATATTATTTAATTTCTTATTCAGCTGCGTTTTTTTAATGTTTTCATTTTATCCCGTGTATTTAGAAAAAAAATTAAAAGTAAAAAGAAAAGAACCAAATAATATCATTGTTCTCAAGCTTTTTCATATAGCATGATTTAAAATATATATTTGTCTACTGATAAATAAAAGAACAATGATGGAGAATATATTTCTACTAATATATTAATTTTAAAATATATAATTGAAAATGAGATTGCATCCATTAAATTTCAACATTTCAGACACTAATGAGATTGCATCCATTAAATTTTCAAAATTCATGTCCTTTAAAGAGAAATCTCCTTATTTTAGATTAACAATTATTTTTTAAATTAATCGTTATTATCGTTATTATTGCACTTAAAGTGCAATCTCCTTAATATAGAGGAATCAAGTCCTTCTAAATTTAATTTAAATATTTTCATAAAATATTTTTAGACTTTGATTTGAAAGCTTATATGAAAATATGTGATTTCATAAAATATTTTTTAACTTAACACAATTTTTGTTTTAATTAAATTAATAGGGTATTTTAATTAGATTATTACTTGATTTAATATATATTAATTAACTATAGATGGAATCATGTGAACTTGATGTAGCACAAATAGTCTGATTTCTATAAGACCTTTGGACTTTTTATTAAATTTTGTTTTTCATTAAACATTTTCATAAAATATTTTTAGAATTTGATTTGAAAGCTTGTACGAAAATATATGATTTCTAAGTTACCATTTTTAATTTAGAATAATTTCCGTTTTGCATTGATATTGTATCTTAATTAGCATTATTACCTGTTTTAATATACAGATTTATTACTCAAAATATTGAAAAATAAAGACTGTTTTCAAATTTTAAAAAAGTCTCTCCTTATATACCAGATTTTCATTTCTTACAAACATATTCCATCGATAAGGGAAAAAAATAATCAAGAATGATACTAGCTTCATACCTAGTGATTTTCTTTATCTTTCTATTGCAATGCTCAAATTCAAATGGCTCCAATCTTATCTCTCAATCTTGCATGGAGGCATCCAAAATTGACCCAATTTTGGAGTATATATGATTCTGTGTTGCATTCCTCTCCAATAAGTGGCACACACCACACACTAACCTCAAAGATTTCGTGGTCACGTTAATTCAGCAAACCAAATCCAACGCGACCAACATGGTTTCCGTCATTTCAAACTTGTTGAAGAACAAAAAATTTGATCAATACGTAAAGGGTTGCCAACGAACTTGCTTTGACCTTTACTCTGATTGCGTTTCGGCCTTAAATGATGCTGTGGTTGCTTTCAATTAAGAACAATAATTTTGACACGGCTAGTGCGAAAGTGAGTGCTTCCTTGGATTCCCAAGTTACATGTGAAGGTTTATTCAACGATAAGAAGGGTAAAAATACGTCTCCTTTAACAAAGGAGAACCGCGCCTACTTCGAATTCACTGTTATACCTTTTGTTTTCATTCAGATGTGTCGTATACATAATTGAGGAAAAGCATACTATATGCTGCACACTCTGTATTGTGAGTCATGAAAATAATTTTAAGAGCTTTCTAAAGATAATTGAAGCGTATGCAAAATTGTTAAAAGTATGAAGCCTAGATATGTGATACCATACGGGACACGGGTACGACACAAATATGAGAATAGGACATTTTTTTTTTTTGAAATTATATAAGATTATAAAAACTTATATATGCATGGATGCAAAAATTATATATGGTGTTAAAATGAAATTGTACAAAACACTATAAATATGCAATTTTATTTTGGTTAAATTACAATTTTGACCCTATAAAATTTTATATTTGTAATTTTGATTCCCTTATTTTTTAAAATAAATAATTTTGATATTTTCATTGGTTGCATGTTCAAAGTCAAACATTGATTGTAGTAAGACGTTAAATAAAAACTAAAATAAAATAGACCTTAATAAAAGTTTAACTCCTAACCTTTTATTTAAATATAACACAATAAATCACTAAACACTTGTTTTATTTAGTTAATTTTATAAACATTACTTTACATTTATCATTAGTCAAGAGCTATTATTT
>PYAF01002917.1:1444281-1458977 GCA_007407185.1 Glycine tomentella | reverse complement strand
CTCAATCAATTTTAAATTAAGTAATTAAAACAGACATCATTTTTTTATTCAATTATTTCAACGATATTTAATGAATCATAATACAAGCATTCAATATATATATATATATATATTATCATAATCATTTTAATTCAAATAAATTCTTATACTAATAATTTTTAAACTAAAACTAATCACAATTATTATATTAAAATTTTAGAATGTTACATTTCTCTTCTCCTAAAATAATTTCATCCTCGAAATTCAATTTATACCTAGCAAATCTTAAAATAAATAAAAAATACGATGTACTCATTTGATGACCTGATGTACAACAATATTTGGATTTATGTAATTCAATGATCTTTAAGACAACATACAAATAACAACCATTGATTTAAACATATTTGCACATTGCAAAATTCAAGATCTAAAAATATGATTTCAAACAAAACTCAAAGAGAAGAACTATTGCATGCAAACAATTCAATTCTAACAATTAACAAGAGATTCTACGCAATAGTTAAATTTCTAAACAAGGTAGAACAAACAAATATGTATATATGTAACACATTGTGGTAAATATTTCATATAAATATCTAATTAGATACGTATTCCCACTAATTAACTACACATGTTTGGTCTATAAGAAAAATATATTTTCACTCCACCGAAATCATATCATTCATTTTTAAGGCATATAGAGTAGAAACAAGCTTTGACAATATCTTTTTATTCTAGTACAATGCATTTACATCACAAGGTGATAAACAAAGTAAGACATAACATTAAAGGATTACAATTGTGTTTTTAATGCTCATAAAGTTGAACTACATCAACCAATTCATACAATACAACCACAAAAGTATAAATATTAGAATCCTTACATGAGACAACAATTAAGTCAATATGACATGTAATAACTTAAATAATCTTTTCAACAACAATAATAACAACTTAATTAAGACATTTTAAATTTGAACATATGAAAGTAAATATACTATTAAGAGCCAAATTTTAAAACACCAATTATCATGAATCATTTTAGGCATTATTGTTATTTTTTTTTTCAAATTATAATAACATGAGTAAAGTATAAATAAGGTGAATTTCCATATTTTTTTTATAATTCTATTTCCATGTGCTTAAATATAGTCAAATTGAATAAGGTTAACAAAGTTATTAAAGTCAATTTTTTTTTGTCATCTAATGTCTTTATTTTCCACTTATGAAAATTAATTTAGACGAGTCCTTAAATCTTGAATGGAAAGATTAAGACATAGATCAAAGTAAAGAGAAAATAAATTACCTCGTGAATATCATTAAGCAACTATCTTCAAGTTAGAAAATGTAAGGTCCATGGACCAAGGACCCATTTATATTTGTATATAAAGGATGAGTTTCTCGAGATAAAAAAAAAACTATTAATTCTAGCATTTATTAGTCTTATTTACTATATTGGGAGTATGCTTCCTTGAGCATTTAGCATCCCTATTTGGAGTATTAGAACATATTTAGTGGTAGATCTTAAATTGGGATTTTAAACTATTTTTTAGTGGACCTTACAGTACCACATAGGATTAAAGATCTCTCTAATTTTTTCCTTTAATGGTAGATCTCATTTTGAGATCTTAGGGAGAGAGAAAGAGAGATAAAATTTATTCTTTTTTGAACAATGTGCAGATCTTGAAGGATCTTGTACAAGAACTCATTCTCCATGTTGGAGATCCCTCCGCTTCCTTTATTAGAAGATCTTGTGAAGATCAGATCTTGAACTCAAGATCTTTACTTAAGATCTACCACTAAAGATACTCTTATGTACTTCATAGGTTAAAGCAATTTTTTTGGTAATGTTCACTACAAGAAGTTTTAGCTCGTTTTATCAAGGTACATGGGAGATCCCTCGCTTTCCTCTTTCCTCTGTCGTTGCTCGTACCTCACTTTTTTGTAATTTGAGCTAAATGAATAATTTTATAGGAGATTCTCTGGTTTTAAGAGTTCCATCTTCAGAAACTACAATAACAATGTAAACATCCTTGTCCGTATCCCTTGGACCTTAGTGAATCGGTCTTCTGTATGATCTTAGGAAGCTTCCGCAGTTAAAACCGTTCCCACGAAATTACCAATGAAGCCCACTATTTTACGCAACACAACATTGCCTTAAATAACAAATGTCAATCCTAAAACAGTACTCTCTTGTTACGGATACAAGGGTTAATTAAGCAACAAACACAAAGCCGTTAAGGAAACTTCCTTTATAATAGTACAATTCCCACTACCTCCTTGAAAATTGAAATCTTTCACGTATATTAACCATACATTCTTTCCATAACTTAGCACCAATTAACACTCACACCCTTTTCAGTTTATACCAAACAAATGATGTTACAGCCTTCTTTCTTGTGCTTCTCTTTCATGTTTCTCATCACACTCCCTCTTGGAAAAAGCTCTACCACCTTGAATGTACCCAAGGACATAATCAACCAAACATGCCAAAAATGTGCCAACCAATCGATCATTTTGAGCTACAACCTATGCTCCACTTCTCTTCCGGCGGTTCCGGTGAGTCACTCCGCGAATCTCGAAGGGTTGGCGTTGGTTGCAATGGAGCTAGCACTAGAGAATGTGACTAGCACTTTGGCCACCATAGAGAAGCTATTAGATAGCACAAGCCTTGATAACTATGCTCTGGGGTGCTTGGCAGATTGCTTGGAACTGTACTCTGATGCAGCATGGACAATAGTGAATTCTGTAAGGGTTTTCCTCTCTGGGAATTATGATGTAACTAGGATTTGGATGAGTTCGGTTATGGAAGCAGCATCAACATGCCAACAAGGTTTTACTGAGAGAGGTGAAGCTTCTCCTTTGACACAGGAGAACTATAATCTCTTTCAGTTGTGTGGTATTGCACTTTGCATTATTCATTTGGCTACACCTGGAGTACCTTCTCAATTAATCCACAGATAAATTTGGGAGTATATGCTGTCTTTCTCATGAATAAAGTGAGAGATTGTATTAGTATCTCAAAATGGACAATATTAGTGAGTGGTGGAAACGATGTATCTAAATAGAGATGGAAATTAAGGGAGGAAGACAGTAGAGATGCTAGTGCTAGACAATAATAGATATAGAAATTAGAATGATCTATGTTGTTTTCTTTATTTTAGTTTTTAGTAGGGCGAAATCTTTTTTAGTAGTGAAAAAGAAAGAAAGATGTATTATTATAGATTTCCTGATCTGATTATTTTTCTTAGTCCATCAAAGTTTAAATTTTTTAATAATTAACTTCCATTTTGATATAACACCAAAATGAATTTTTTTTTTGAATGGACACAAGGATGCATTTGGATCTTATGTTATTAACTAATTAACGTGATAACGTTATTTTATAAAAAGAAAAACAATGTAAGTAAAAAAAAAAAAAAACTAAGAGTTTAAGTCCCTCTCAACTAGAGTATACTTTATCAATGTCCTTTTGTTGAAGTTATCGGGTTTTTCTTCTTAATACTTTAATCTAACATATAAAATTAACTAATTTAAGAAAAATAAGATTTAAGAATAAGGGTGTGGCTAATAGAACTATTATCTACGCTAGTTAAAAGCTTATATCACAGCTAAAGTTATGAGTTAAAAACCCAAAAATTAGTTGATTAAATTTTTTTATCTAAACAATAAATATTCTTCACTAGAGAGAATATTGTTCAAGTCTTGCAGGAATATTATGAATTCTTGTTAGAGAATTAAATCTTTTGACATTATTATGTGATACATATTATATTAATAACTATATTATGCTATTTAATATATATTGAGTAAATTAAAATGATCAATAAAATATGTTTAAATATATTCCTAAGTAAATATGAGATAAATGAGTGGATACCAATATTGGGCTAATTATGTTTAATGGGAGCTTACTGACCCAATAATAAACACTATATATAGGTTTATGGTTCCCAATATATCAAATCAAGGTTCAGTTTTTTTCCCATCTAGAGAGAATACCCTCTAATGAGTGATTTAACTGACGAAGACTAAAACTCATAATGAAAGGCTAAAGACTAGAAGATTAAAGATAAACCATTGTCGCGATGGAAACATATACACATTATTTGTTTAAGATTTCTTGATGGTTCAATATGATATTTCTGGGATTTCATTGGGTGATGATTTTCACCATAATGATTTATGAATTATTTTTCTCAATATTTAGTACATTTACATACTTAAGATTTGAATTGGAAGTCTTTGATTATCTAAAATAAAGAGTTTCTAAACAAAAGAAAAAAGAATAATTTGAACATAAAAAATATAAGCATTTATTTAAAAATAAAACACCTATAAAAGGTGATTTATTATGAGTCATGCACATGCCTTATGCAAAACCTAAAGGATTAGTGCAGTGTTGTAAGACCCTATTGTATTCACATAAGTGAGAAAGATCTATTTATCAGGAGAATCCATATCCAATTCTCACCATGTGTAAAATTTCCTTAAAACATCGACAGTTACATACAACAAACGAAATTAGTTTCTAATCCAATGGGTTTGAGACACTCATGGTCTTTGACCTAGGACAAAAAACTGCATTATGCAATGAAATGGTACTAAAGCCAACAAAGATTGATCCACTTGATAAGGATTAGATTCATATCTCACAAAAATGTGGGTTCAACTCCCGCCGTTGATGTGATATCCTTGTTGGTGAATAATATGTAAATTTTTCTATATGTGCTCAACGAGCTTTTAGGCATACCCTGGTCCTGAAGAACCCCCAAACTCTAATTCTCCTAAACTTTAATTCAGAAAAAGAAAAGAAAAGAAATGGTACTAAAATGTTATCTCATAATATATATATTCTACTTTTCATATATAGGTTGAATTGCAATGCAAAATTCAAAAGTCTAATAATGAGTGGCAATATTTAAATATTTGAAGTTACATTAAAACACTCTGTACTAAAATTATGCATCAATTTCTCCCTTCTCCCTAATGTAGTGTTAGAACTAGCACGATGCCTGTCTCTCCACACGGGTGATATGGTTGTTTTCGTACTTTTTATAGACAACTAAATAATGCAAATACATATTTAATTTATTACGGTCATTATTATTAAAAGAATTAATCAATGTGTATGTGGTAAGTATAAGCTTACAAAAGTCTAAACTATATATTTTTTTTGTGGTAAGTAAAAACATAACAATAAGATTAAAACTTTATGTTAAAAGCAAATATAAAACAAATAGGAGTAGTCATTTGTATATAATAATGTTATATGATAAATTGATCCAATAAAGACATATGAATTAATCAATTTTCTCTCTAGTGTTTAACATATTTGCATACTTAAGACTTGAATTTGACACCACTAATTAGGTGGAGTAAATTGAAAGTCTTCTGGCAATCTAAAATAAAGAGTTTCTAAACAAAGGAGAAAAAAAAGAATAATTTGAACATAAAAAATATAATCATAATAAAAAACCTATAAAAGGTGATTTATAATGATAATGAAGACACATGTCTTATGCAATGAAATGGTACCAACAAAGGTTGATCTACTTGATAAAAATCAAGCTTATATCTCACAACCTTTTTAATGATTGATTTATGAATATCTTCATAAATATTCAATCAACTTTTAGGCATGTTCTAATCCTAATAAGTCCTTAATGCCTAACTCACTTAAACTTAATTCAAACAAAAAGAAGAAAAGAAATGGTACTAAAAAGTTATCTCATAATACATAGGTTGAATTGTAATGTAAAATTAATAATGAGTGGCAATATTTAAATATTTGAAATTACACTAAAAAGTATACTAAATGCTGCATCAGTTCCCCCTCTCCCGAGTGAAGTGTCAGAATTGATGAAATTAAGATTCTAGAAGTGTATTTTTTTTCTTGTCAGCAAATATTCATCTAATTATTTCAAAATAGATTTTGTTAATAAAATAAAATTAAAATTAATGTAAAATATCATATATATATATATATATATTCATCATTTTATATTTACTAACTGTTTTAACACTTAATTTTATCAAACACTTATATTTAAATTACTAACTAGGTTTTTAGTTTTAAGATAGTTTTTTATTACTTTTTTCCAAGTAAACATATTTTGACTCATTTTTATCATTTTCAATTTGTTTAAATATAAATGATTCATGTTGAAATTAAAATATTTTAAAATGTATCCTTTTACTTAAATAATTAACATAATTTGGACTAAGTTAAAAAAAACATAATTAGGACTCATATTATCTCGTGACAAGCAGTATTTTCAGCTATAAATTAGTCATACACTTTATATTTTTTTACCGTGGTCACACATTTAAATATTAGTAATATTTTCATTTGTAATGGGTTTTATTCATTGTTTAAATCATTGCCGACATGCATTCCTTCCACCGTTCCAGGCGTCCAGCACTACCAACCTTAATCAATTTTATCATTTCCCCTTTCTATTATATAACAAATTAAGTAATATTATATAACAATTTTTTATTATTAGAGTAAATAATTTGATAATACATTACTTAAATGAGTTCTTTATATAAATAATAATTATTTAATTACAAAATTTAATGTGATTTAAATTAAATATTTATTTTAATAACTTTAATATTAAAGTAAATCTTTATATAAAATTTTTAATTTTAAAATAAGACATCCCATTTAAACAATCATTTAATCATTTATTATAGATGTTGGGATTATAAAACAACATAATAAAATAATAATAACGAGATCTTGAATAAAGATTTTGAATTTAAGATTTGGTTTTTACTATATTTTTCAAAGAGATAAAAATATCTATAACATAGAAGATGTGTTATTGTAAAAGAATCATGAAAATATGCACAATATTAAAAAAAATTAATTTTTTTCTTTTTTTAAGATCTCAAAATGAGATCGATAAAAAAGAAAAAATTTTTTTTTTTTAAGAAATCTTCAATCTAAAATTTTAAATATTTTTTTTAAAATTTTATTTTAAGATCTACTACTAATTTTAAAAAATAAAAAAGAATACTTATTAAATCCAGGTAGACTCGTACTAAAAATAAATTAAAAATTGCACCCACCCACCGACCCACCCTCGCATCCATCGTAATCAAAACTTAATACATTGTTTTGGTTTTTTCACAGTGCTTTTCTTTCTTTCCTTCTGAGATTGCTGGCTGAAGAGAGAAGCAAAATCGAATTATCATAGAAAGAAGTGAATTGAATTTCATTGACAGAGTCAGAGTGAAGTGTTGCGCAAATCTGAGGTGCGCATTGCATTGTGGTTGATTTGTAAGTATGGCGCCAGTGTCGGCTCTCGCAAAGTACAAGCTGGTGTTCTTGGGTGATCAGTCCGTTGGGAAAACCAGCATCATCACTCGCTTCATGTACGACAAATTCGACAACACTTATCAGGTCTTCTTCTTTCAGATCCAATCTCACTTTCACCATTTCATTACATTTCCATTATTATTTTAAAAACATTCAAGAGATCACGGTTTTATCGTGGGATGGGATCATTGTTTTCGCTCCAGTTTTGACATGATTGGTGATATGTTCCTGAATTAAGGTTCATTATTTGTTTTTAAGAAATTGTTATTTAAATCACGCCAATGTGTTCTGATATATGAAATTTAAAATTCTTTTTTAAATTTTAACATTTTTTCCCCTCATTCTAATTGTGTTTGGCTTGGAGACATTTAATAATTTAAATCCAAAAATTGGGTTGCTAATATGATTGATGTATTTATGTTATATGATGCAACTTCAGGGGAGGAAATGACATAGGGAGGAGAGAAACAGAAAACAGATTGCAGTGTTGCACGTGTCGCAAATACTTGATCTATATAGAGGTCAAATAGTTTAGTAGTAAATTATATTTAAAATAGAAAAAAATAGGTATATAAGAACTTTGTAGCACCAGTAATGCCAAGTCATGCGAAATGATTTTAGGACATTCAATACATGTATTTTCCTGTCTTTACTTCCCTTTCCACCTGCAAGTGAAACTAGAGTCTACAGTTAACTATACCCTTTGTTTTCCTCTTAATGTTTACACATGCGTATCTGTACACTACACATTATGTACAGATATAATTCTACACATGCATTAAGTTGTTTACATTTTTCTTGCATTACGTCTTATGCACATATTCTTGCATTACATGCATTTCCATTTCCTAAATTGAGTTGTTTACAATTTTACCGTACTCAAAACTTTGTTTTCCTTTCCTTTTGCTAAACAGGCTACAATTGGTATCGATTTTCTGTCAAAAACTATGTATCTTGAAGATCGAACTGTTCGACTGCAGTTGTGGTAAGATGTTGCTTGATCATTTTAAAATTCCACTAGGAAGGGTAAGGAATATTTGTGAAGAAAATGATGGAAGGGGAAGCAAAGGAAGGATTGCTTGGTCTATAATGAAGAGAGAATGACAATGCTATTATTTTAACTATCTGTTTTTGCTGTTTCTCATCAAGTGTAAAGAGATACCGGAATACTAAATTTTGGAATCCTGTAGAGTAAATACAACTTCCATGCAAATAAGGGAAGAACAATGTCTCCCCCCCTCCCTTTTTTTCTCCTCAGTTTTCATCCACTCCTAAAATATGCAAATTACTGAACTGCACATACATCACAATTTGATGTTTATCTTGTTTCTTTTGTTAAGTTATATTTCAAAGACTTATTTGGTATATCGGAATCTGCATTATAGAACATGTGATATTTTATGATTAATAACATTTTAAATCTTTCTTTAAAAAAAATGTCCATTTAGTTTTAAAGTATTTTTCCTTTATGTCATACCTTTTCATCTCACTATAATGTCTGTTTAATGGATTTTAAATATGGACTATTCTTATGTTTTCATTTGTATTTTACTTTATAGCATAAAAAATTAGGTTTTGATGTGGATTTAAGCTGAACATGATGCTATAATGCCTTTTGTAATCTGCAGCATTTCCTGCTTACTGCTTTGTATGCCTGGCTTTATTTCAAAAGTTGATGTATATTGGAAAACCGGACTGAGTTCAATGGAGTTTAAAATGTTTGATTGGCAATATTTAGTTGAGTTTCCATACATGAGCAGTACACTATTGCTTTTTTATTTTTGAATTCTCTTAATTTTCTTCGTCTCAACATCTTCACTTTTAATTTTCATTTGTGACAGGGATACAGCTGGGCAGGAAAGATTTAGAAGTCTTATTCCAAGCTACATTAGGGACTCATCTGTTGCTGTCATTGTTTATGATGTTGCAAGTATGCCATTTTGACCTACTTTCTTTTCACCTATTCCCTTCATGACAAATTATATTTTCTTGCAGATTTTTCATTTTATTATAATAATATATTAATAGTTGATTAAATTTTTTTATTTATTTTTGGATGCTGGTTAATTAAGGTGTTGAATTTGAAGAGCTGAGTTTGCTATTCATCATCAATTTCTTCAAAAACTTATTAAGGAAGAAGATTTATATCTGAGGAATATGTATGCTCCATTTATAAAAAAATCACCTCATTTAAGTTATTCCTTTTCCTTTCTTTGGGATATGATTTGAGTGAAATATTCATTTTTCACATAAAGTGTGTGAAATTCTTTTAACCAAAAGAGAAAGTGAATATGGGACGAACATGTGGCCTTCCCCAGATTCTAAAGGTACCTGTGCCAATTAGGTAATAAATTATCAGGAACCAGAACTTCTCAAGAAGTAGCTTTCTCTAACAGGTGCTGCCTGTTATTCTTAGACAGCTGGAATCTCTCTAGATGACTCATATCACATGTGCATAGTTTTTTGTTCACTGTTCCTAAACACTTTGATGGACACTTTCTGATTATTCAGCATTCTTATGATATAGGCCGTCAGACTTTCCTAAACACATCAAAGTGGATTGAAGAGGTGCGCAGTGAAAGAGGCAGTGATGTTATTGTTGTTCTTGTTGGGAACAAAACTGATCTTGTGGATAAAAGGTAATGGCTAATCAATGGTAGAGTGACTAACTTTATCAGATAGTTTATACTGGCCGGTTTCATGACATGACTCCTATGTTCTGTATTATCTAATGATCTATTTGATTTTGATTTTTGACTAATTACTAATTCAACACTTAGAGAAAGTTTATGGGTTAGTAAAGAAGAAATTGTTGTGATCAAGGGAAGTACAACTACACAAATAATCATACCATTTTTCACAGGCTAGACTGTGGGATGTGGGACGAGACTGAGAGAACAATACTGTATGTAGTAGATGAAAGCTAATAGAAAAATTCATCAATCATATGAAGGGGGATTAGTGTTTTATATAGTGAATGAGTTATAAATTGGTTTAGATCTTCAAACATCTGGAATAGTTGCCGTGTCACTGATTCAAGCCTTGAATAGCCTCAAGAATTCCTTGAGAATGAATGACTCATGACAAGTAGTCCATTAAGATAAAATGTAAAACATCTCAAGCTATATATTAGACATATACATCATAAACTTCATTTGCAATGTGTGAAAGACCTAGAGAAAACTATAAAATAATCTAGTTTGCCGAAGAGTACCTCCATTGTCTTCAACATGGCATAGTGTAAGGTTTTTATTCAGTTTCTTCTTTTCTTCAATATATTTATTATCAGGTATGTGTACATCTAAGAGAGAGATCTCTTGGGAAAGTGGGAGGAGGGACGGTGAAAGATGTTGTTCAATTTGGCTTTCTGTCCTTCCACTATGTTTGCAACATTTTGAGGAAAAACTGTCAAAATATGTTGCTTTTTTCTTGCTAAAGACTGGATATTGTTTCCTGACTTGGTGACTTTGGAACATTCTTCATTTTCCTAACCATGCACAGGAAAGCTTATTTCGGGTGAAATAATCGCTTTCTATTCAGAAGTTGTCCATGAAGCTGCACAAGAAAAAAAAAGTGATTATTTTCCCCAAAAATACGCTAATCCAAAATGTTGATTAGTTTTTAAGAAACATGCCAGAAGGGGGTCACTGTTATCCATTCAAGATGATATGAAAGGAATTAGCAGAATGGTTTGGTCCTTGAAATGCTTCTTTTGTGCTCTGCGTATTTGTTTCAATGTCTTATACAAACAATGACATGTTTTACATTTCCAGCATGGGGATTGCTATGGTACAATGACTGATGATTTTATAATATTTAAGAAGTGAAATGTTTAAGAATTCACCTCGGGTTCCTAATCCAGGGAAAAATGGTTACAGGAACAAGGTTGTTTTTGCATTGACTTTTCATTGTGAATAATGTTCTATACATTTAACACTACAGGCAAGTCTCTACAGAGGAAGGTGAAGCAAAGTCCCGAGAGCTAAACGTTATGTTTATTGAAGCTAGTGCAAAAGCTGGCTTTAATATAAAGGTAAGCCTCTCCCTTCTATGCCATAGATATTTAAAAAATATCAGTATCTCACCAGGTCCTAAGGAGCATGTATTCTTTTTAGTGATAACTTGTCTTGGAAGTTAATATGATTTTCTTGTATAATAAGCGTATCTTATTGTCTCGGATGAGATGTTACAAATGGTTCAAATATGGATAGTAGATAAAATCAATCTGGACTATGGTGTCATGCGTCATGAGATGTGTCTTGCAGAACGAATACAACAGTTGGTTGTTTCTACAAGTCAACCTAAAATTTTCCTGAAGTTTGCCTCAATTATATGTTAGATATACTTGCTGGCATTATGATATATCTACTTGTTATATATACCTAGTCCTGACTTTTCATTTGTACTGCTTTACCAAACTTTTTATATTTAGGCCCTCTTTCGAAAAATTGCTGCTGCATTACCTGGAATGGAAACTCTATCTACAACAAAACAGGAAGATATGGTCGACGTGAACCTGAGGTCTTCTGGTAGCCATGATTCCCAACCTCAGTCGGGTGGATGTTCTTGCTGAATGAATGTGCCTTGCCCTGAAGTTTTGTATTATTTTGTCTCATGCTATTTATTTTGGAATGTGTTTATGATAGACACTGGTTCAGAATTTAGGAACGAATGAATTTTATTGTTGAAGAATGTAGTTACAGAGCTACTACAGATGAGTATTCGAGGTACTCAGCCTCCTATTACAATTCCCATCCCCCCTACACTTACCCAGCTTCAATATATGTATACTAACCCACCCACTAACTGTCTAACAGTTCAGTTAGTTATCACTAACTATATTTTGCTAATTGTCCCTCCTATTGTACACCTGACCCCACCTCCTACTCCTGTCAATACCCCCTCCTTCAAGATTGACCTTGTGCTCAAGGTCTAAATGAGGAAAAAACTTTTTTATATCTTCAGCCCATTCCTAGCTATCTTCATCATGTGGTAAGTCCTGCCACTTAATTAGGACTTCTTCTCTGCCATCTGCTGCAGTCCTTTTCTTCATTATCCTTTCAGGATGTACCTGTAATTCCCATTCTTCATTTAAGGTCACAGGTAAAGGCTGTGGAGAACAACTGGGTTTAATAGCCTTTTTTAACAAAGACACATGAAATACTGGATGTATTTTGCTTCCAGTTGGTAGCTCCAGCTGATAAGCCACCTCTCCTATCCTCTGCAGTACTTGATATGGTCCATAGTATCTAGGACTTAATTTTTCATTTGGCTTCTTAGCTAAGGATTTCATTCTATAGGGTTGCAATTTCAGAAAAACCCAATCACCTTCCTGTAGCACTAGCTCCTTCCTGTGCTTGTTGGCATATTTTCTCATTTGATCTTGAGCTTTCAACAAGTTGCTCCTTAATTCCTGCAACAACTCATCTCTGTTTCTGCTTAATCGATTTACTTCTTCCAGCTTAGAAGGACTATCTCCATTCTTAATCAACAATGAGGGATCCTGCCCATATAATGCTTCAAAAGGAGACATTCTAGCAGAAATATTGAAGTTAGTGTTGAACCAAAACTCAGCCCAAGCCAAATGTTTTACCCACTGTTTGGGTTTGGACCCAGTCAAGCACCTTAGATATGCCTCTAAACACCTATTAGCAACTTCGGATTGCCCATTTGTTTGTGGATGATAGGCAGTACTCATTTTTAATTGAGTTCCTGCTTGCCTGAAGATTTCTTTCCAAAAGAGGCTCATAAACAGCCTGTCTCTGTCAGATACAATGGAAACTGGAAAACCATGGAGCTTTACTACCTCTCTAATGAATAAATCAACAACTTCTTTGGCTGTATAAGGATGACTCAATGCAAAGAAGTGAGCATACTTAGTCAATTTGTCAATTACTACCAATATAGTATCCTTCCCCTCAGCTTTTGGCAGACCCCCAATAAAATCCATGGAGATGTCAGTCCATACCTTAGTTGGAACAGGCAAGGGTTGTAACAGTCCAGATGGAACCAGAGTGCTAGCTTTATTCCTCTGACAAATCTCACATCCAGCCACATATTCTCTTATAGTTTTCTTCATACCCTTCCAAAATACCACATTAACAATTCTTTTAAATGTTCTGAAAAATCCAGAGTGTCCTCCCACAACAGAATCATGTAAATCTTTCAGCAAAAGAGGAATTCTAGCAGAATTTTTTGATAAAACTAATCTGCCATTAAAATATAGCTTACCACCCTTAATAGCATATCCTGCCTTCTCTGCTGTCTTAGTCAAAATCCCCTGGTAAATTTCCTGCAGCTGAGGATCAGCATTTAATTCTTCCTCCCAGTCTCTCCATTCATCTTCATGTACCCTTGAAATAGCATGAAAAGCAAACTGTCTAGATAAAGCATCAGCCACAATATTTTCCCTTCCTGGTTTAAACTGAATATCAAAGCTGTAACCAATCAGTTTAGTAGCCCACTTAAATTGGTCCTCACTCAATAATCTTTGTTCATTCAGAAATTTCAAACTCTTTTGATCAGTTCTTATAATAAATTTTCGGCCCAAAAGATAATGTCTCCACCTTTTTACTGCTAAAACCACAGCCATTAATTCTCTCTCATACACTGATTTCTGCTGGCTTCTTCCTGAAAGTGCTTTACTCCAAAAGGCTAAAGGCTTATCTTCTTGTAGTAAGACTGCTCCCAATCCAGTCCCTAAAGCATCAGTTTCCAGGATGAACAGCTTAGAAAAATCAGGTACCATTAATAAGGGTAATTGCTTCATTGCTTCCTTCAGTTGAACAAAAGCCATGGTAGCTTCCTCATTCCACTTAAAAGCATCTTTTTTCAACAATGCATTCAAAGGCTTTGCTAGCTTCCCATATCCCCTTACAAACCTTCTATAATATCCTATCAATCCCAAGAAACCCCTTAACCCCTTAGCATCTTTGGGAATAGGCCACTTAGACATGGCTTCTAGCTTGCTTGGGTCAGCCTCAACCCCTTGCCTGAAATAATGTGGCCCAAATATTCTAATGATCTTTGGCCAAAACAACACTTCTTTTTATTCACCTTTAGTTCTTGTTGCTGCAGCATTTGTAAAACCGCTCTTACATGCATATTATGATCTTCTAAAGACTGACTATATACCAAAATATCATCAAAAAATACCAACACAAATCTCCTTAGAAATGGTCTTAATACCTCATTCATAAGAGCTTGAAAAGTAGAGGGTGCATTGGTTAACCCAAAGGGCATAACCAAAAATTCATAGTGTCCCTCATGAGTCCTGAAAGCTGTCTTGTGAATGTCCTCCTCCTTCATCCTGATTTGATGATAGCCAGCCCTTAAATCCAGCTTGGTAAACCACTCAGCTCCCCCTATCTCATCCAGCAACTCC
>PYAF01002917.1:1400229-1434212 GCA_007407185.1 Glycine tomentella | reverse complement strand
TCATAGCATCCTCCACCCGGATTGAACATGATCGGCCGACCTCGGGTGGGCCTTCAAGCTGGTGTCTTCTCGTGTTTACCATGGTGGGAATCGAAGTTTAACGTTTCCCACAGACGGCGCCAATGTTCCGTTCCAGAAAAACGGATGTCCAGTAATGAAACTGGGTCTTGATATGGATCAAGGTTCTCTCTCTCTCTCTCTGAATGCTATGAAGGTTGAAGCATTCAAAGGAAGATGATGATCACAGCACAAACCGCAAATTGGACGTGGGGTGTGTGCAGTGTGAATGTAAAGAGAGAGTCAGAATATGAGTGTGTGTACCTTTCACCTCTGACAATGGGCTATTTATGCTTTCACTGACCTGTGGTTAATTGAGGAAGCTTTGTCAATTCTTGGTCATAATCTGCACAAGATAAATAATATATCTTTGATAAAATAATCTCCCAGATTTATCCCAGATTTTGTTGTATATTTAGAGCCTTAATCTTTCCACGAATAATTAATCTTCTTGGGCTCATTAATTTGCGGCCCAATATAAGAATTCCGTAACAAAACTATTTTAGATCAAGAAATGTATGTATCTATGTTTTCTCATTTTATACATCATGAGTTAAATATGTACGTTTTATTTGATCTAGATGCAAATGATATTTTCACACCTTTTCCTATTATTTAAGTTAGCAATAAAGTTCTCACTTCTCCATTTTCTTAATGACAGCAGGGTGGTTAAATAATAAACTCAGTTTCTTATATCTCATTATCCTGCATTATTTTCATTCACAAGTATAGCCGTTTGATTGTGACTTATGAGAGGCAATTGACATTTGCTCACCCAAATGGTAGGCTAAAACCGAAGATTGAATTGTACTGAATTGAAAATATGAAGTAGCCTGAATTGGAATGGAATATAAGGGCGAAGAGTTAGGCCCTTCTACACTTTGATATGGGTATGACCATATGTCACGCATATTTTTGAGTTAATCCCATTTTGCCAAAGATCACATAGTAAGTACCTTGATCTCAATGTGGAAGTCGCGTACGAAATATCCATCTAATTTAGATATTAGTAATTTAGTATAGTATGTTTGAAGATACATTTCACGGGGACACAATGCAAAAGGAGCAGACTCTCGTCATGATTAGAAAACGACGTTGATGGAGTCCTCCACATCTATGGCACCTTTTGTTTTTGCTAGGTCGTTTGAATGTCATGTCATAACATTGTGGGCATATGTCACTACTAGATAGTGATTTTCAAAAGCCAAAATTTCTTAAAATTTATATCAATTCCGGGAGCTCTTGTTGGCTTAGTCGCTCTTCCAAATTTGCAAAAGCCCTGATGCCAAGTTTTAATGAGTTTTGTGCAGAGCAATATAGCATAACCTATCATAAACTAAAACTCTATATGTATAAAATACGTATACTTGTAAGTTAAGATAATAAGAAAAAAATGAATTAAATTTCTCACATAAATAAAATCAATTTAACTTTTGTATAAGTTTTCTTATTTAGTTTTTCCAAAAATAAGGTGTACAAGTTGATTTTAATTTACAAAGGAAATTTAATTTATTTTACCTTTTTAATTTGTTCTACCACAAATATTTATGAAAAAAATTATCCAAATTTAACTTATTTATGCTAAAGCTTAAGAATCACCTTGAGCTAGAAGTTTGGCCAATAAAAACATTTTATTAAGAAAATAAGATTATAATAATGGTCGAACAACTGACCACGTGGTAGTTCTTATGTATGGCATAAATTAACCATTCAAAATGGCTAAGATACTTATGATATTAGGTGGAAGCATTTAACTTATTTATATGTAGACTTCTATAGTGCTTAAAAAAAATGTAGAGTTCTATATATCAATGGTAGGGGCATCTGTTTTAAAAGTTGGATAAAGGCTAGATTAAATTGATTTTAATATAATTAATGTTGAGTTACTAAACATAATTAAAATATAATCCAAATTAGTTATAATTATAAATTTTATATTCAAACATATATGTACTTGGGTTGAAAGAGTTAATTCTTTGAAAAACCTGTGGCCAGGGGATGGCTGCTGACAAAGACTGCCACGAATACGAAGGTAGTCCCTTGAACCACATCAGAGAGAGGCACTGGACCCAGCAGCGTGCCATTTGTAATCATCAATTTGTGAATTGTGATGTGAAACAAAGGGATTGGGGGAGTAATAATAATCATCTATACTTGTGGACATCCACGGAAACTTCTCCGAGAGATGCAAATTTTTTGTTCTTATCGTTTGAGATGAACACAGCTTTTTCTACACCAAGTTCTTCATATCATGAAGTTGAGATATTTTCAGTCGGGAGTCAGATGATTAATTTCTCCAAGTATCAATATGCTTTTAAGAATTCACATTTTCTAATAAATGTTTTTCTTTACACATAAATTAAGAATTAAATTCCTAATTATATACATACCAATTGTTCAAAAACATGATGAAGTTTGGCCAAATTTTATTAACAATCAAAGATTAAGATCAGACAAATGTCAGCACCATCAAAATCATATACAATAAATGTAATGCTCGGTCACTTGCAGGATCAACGACTGTCCCTACATACCAACACAAGACTTTTCAGTGTGCTTTGTCCTCACTCACACACTTCCTGAGAAACTTCCCAGGAGGTCACCCATCCCAAGATTGCTCTAAGTCAAGCACGCTTAACTGTGGAGTTCTTATGTTATGGGCTATCAAAAAGTAGATGCACCTTGTTGGTATAGGTAGTACCTATTAAATCCTTTAAGTTATCCTCAACTGTACAGTCCCATACCTGTACAGCCTCTGGATCCCTCTCGTTCGGGTGTGTATTCGATTCATTCATGTACCCTTCCCGCTGGAAGCCTGCCAGGAGCCGCTCCTTGTCCGTGCCTCACTGCACCGGCGATCACTCCCCGCCCTCGTCAGCGCCCGGGATGTTACAATAAACATCAGAAATATCTTCGTGAACAAAGGGTCAAAGAACGAAAATACAACATCTCATGAAGTTGATAGAATGCGATAAATATGTTTACTGGTTTAGATGGTTGGAGAATGAAGATCGTCGTTAAAGATTTATTGTGGGCACATTCAGATTCCACCAAACTCCTGAATTCATTTCTAACAGTGTTGATTTGTATACAACTTACAAGATAAATAGATATTGTCTTCCACAATTGGAAATTGTTAGTATCACTTCAACAAACATGTTTTTGGTTGTTACCTTTGCTTATTTAAGTTATGAGAAAACAAATAATTTTGAATGGACTTTAACTAATGTGAAAGGATTGTTTGTGAAAAGATGATTTGTTGTCTTAGATTATTGTCAGTGATAAGAATCTTACTTTCATGAATGCATTGGAGATTATGTTTCCTTCTTCAACCAACTTGTTATGTTTATTCCACGTTACAAAAAATGTCAGTGCAAAATGCCAAATCGACGTGGATAAGGCTAAACAGTGACAAAATGTAATGGATGCTTGGGAACTATTGTTGTAATCTTCAAATGAAGAATTGTATAATGAACGCTTGGAAAGCTTTACAAACTGGTGTGCATGTTATAAACTATTTGTTGACTATATCCAAAATACATGGTTGATGCCTTTTAAGGAGAAGTTTGCACAAGCATGGTCTGATTGGGTCATGCATCTTGGAAACACAATAAAAAATAGGTACATAAATTCATTGTCATTAGTCATTTTTTAACATTTCATTTTGTTGGTTTCAATTTTTTTTTATAGTTGCATAATAGGATTGAAGGCGCATATGTGAGATTGAAGAAGTTGATTTGCAATAGCATGAGAGATTTGTGTAGTTGTTGGGATACAATGAATAACATGTTTATCTTGTAGCATACAACAATTAAGGCTTCATTTCAGAAAAGTATAAATGTGGTTGAGCACAGGTTTAATACCTCGGTATATAAGAAGTTACACAACTTTGTATCAAGAGAAGCACAAAACATAATTTTCCATAAGTTGTAATGGGTTAACATCGTAGGTGCTGACAGTTCTGCTTGTGGCTACACACTTAGAGTTACTCACGGTCCACCATGTGCTTGTGAACTTGCTAAATTATCAATATGTATGGCTCCATTCCATTGATGTCAATTCATGTACATTGGAAGATGTTATCCATTCATATTTTAGAGTTCCAATATTATCAATCGTAGTTCATAAGACACGTGTGGCTCTTGGGGGGACTTAACCCTAACACATGAGGTTGATGCATTGTTTAAGAGATGTTCACAATTAAACGTGTGCGGCAAAATCACTTTAAAGACTAAAGCCCATGAACTTGCATTTTCGGACACTACTTCAATGTGTCCCCCTCCAAAGAAATCAAAAACAAAGGATGCACCGAAGTTTGTGAAATCTATCAAGTGCGAACCTTAAATGTGGGAGTGCATCGATGAAATGAACACGATGATTAGTAGTTCGGGAACTCTAAGTGTGGCTTGCAAGGTTGGCCATGACAACAAGAAGACAAAAATGAATCATTATATGGATAAATTTCCCGATGAGTTGCAACAATACATTCTGAACATTGTCGATGTCACACCAGATGGAAATTTGGTTATAGAGCAATTGCAGCTTTGCTAGGCCAAGGTCAGGAGTCTTGGTCTCTCATTCGCCAAGATTTGATTCCGGAACTTCAAACATGACAATCTCTATGTTAAATTATTTGGCTCAGAAGAAAGACTATTGGTATTAATAACCTCTTTGTATGTTGAACATGGCCCAATACCCGCAGTGAAGTGGATGATCATTCTCGATATAGGTTATGTCATTGTAAGTTGGTATAATGTTGTATTGGTCCAATAATTTATGGTGCAAAGTCGAACCTTCTTTCTACTTAGGAGTCTCACACCATCTATGTCCCTTCTCATTGCAATTGGATTTGTCAATGGAAATCACTTTGTGCATATATATATTATTCACTAAAGATATCATTTACTTTTGTAAGCTAATATTCATTTATTCGCTAACTCCGTCTTTTGTATGATAATATAACTTCTTTTAAAGGATAATTGTCCTTTGCCTCTTGTTATATAACAAACATTTCTATTAAATTTTATTTAATACACAAGTTATATTCATTTGTCATACATATCTGTCAAACCATTAAAAAAACAAAAAAAAAAAATGCAAATACATAACTGAAGTATGATTTTATTATACACTGTGCAATAGAGTCATGTTTCTTTTGTGCATACTTCATTGACTTTCATTTGTACAATGAAATCATGATTCCGTTGTGCACATTTTGTACAATAGAGTCGTTATTCTGTTACACACTTTTTTTGCATCCCCTTAATATAATAAGCTTACGATTTCATTGTGCTTTTTAGAAAACATGTTTTTGGAATTTTTTAATGATGATAAGGGTCAATAACAATATCGTAGTGGTCAATAGCAACCCTTAAAAGGAGATAAGAATAATAATTTCCCTTTAAATTTTGGGCCTTTGAATGAATCGGTTAAAGCAGATTTTTCTTTTGAGCCTTGATTAATTAGAACAAGTTTTTGGAGTCGACAAAAAAAAAACAAGTTTTTTTTGGTGAATTAAAAAAATGTGTACCTTTTTTTATATTTGTAACGCATATTTTAACTTGGCTGAACTTTGTTAAAAAAAAAAAGAAACAAATCATAAATAAAAAAGTAAATCAATAAATTCAAAAAATATTATCCAAATTCAGCCGAATCTCAAGTGTTGCAAATATATAAAAATGATTTTTATCTTCCAAATTGAATGGTTATGCAATAATTTTATTCACTACTTGTCAAACTAATCCTTAAAATTATAATTACCAGCCAATTTAGCCCTAAAATCGTGAAAAAGAAATTTTAGTTCCACAAAATTAACTAATATCAATTAATTTGATTTCTAAAATTGCATCGTCCATCAATTTAATATTACATTTTTAATTAATTTAATTTTTAAATTTGACCGTGTAAATCTCAAATTGGAATCTTAGACCACTTTTTGGTAGTTCCCATAAAACCAAGTATGATTGAAGATCTCTTAAGATCTATATAATTTTTTCTTTAGTGACAGATCTCATTTTGAGATCTTAGGGAGAGAAAAAAAGAAGAATTTTTTTTTTTTTTTTTAACAATATGCAGATTTTGAGTATTTTTCTACAAGAATCTATTCTCCATGTTGAACCTCCTTTATTAAAAGATCTAGTGAAAATCAGGTCTTGAGTTCAAAATCTTTGCTTTTACATTAAAGACCTAATTCAATAATAAATGTCAAAGTATTAACTAAATTTGAATGCAATACCAACAAGTTATTGGTTTGAATAATCAATTTTTCTCTTGAATTCGAGTTTTGTGAATGAAAAATGTAATTAAAAAAAATATATCACTAAAGATAGTCAATCAGATTTTCAATGCTTGAGAGGAATGATCCTACTAAAAATAATGAAGTTCTCGGATAGATTAATTATTAATAAAATTGATAGATATTATGCACTATAATAAAAAAAAAGTTAGAATATAATTATTAAAGTTATGAATCACAGCTGTCAATGTAGGAGACAAATAAATTAACGAATCTTAATTTCAAAGAGTAATGCTTTTTTTATTTACAATTTTAAAAATTAAATTAATCGATACTTATAATTTTAAGAATAATTTGTTATATTACCCACGTATATATCACTCGAGCTCTGAATCAGACATCAGCTTAAGCAGAAAAAAATCAACAAATGGAACTTTTGCTGGCTTGCTGCAAATTGTAACAAGCTCAATTAACTCCATTCTCATTCTTTTCCCATTAAAAGGTCCTTCGTATATTAACTAAGATTCATTTTATCCCGACCAACAAATTGCTTCAATCTCATCCCTTGCTGACCTATATAACTCCAGCCTCTCGGTACACTGCTGTCTCCTTTCCCTCAACACAGAATCTTCTCCCAGCAACCATGCGAGTTGCCTTTCCTGAAAACATAAACCACCAAAAATATGAGCAAATTTTCGTCTGACATTCCCCCATTCTCTTTTTTGGGTTTTTGCATTTTGATTATCAATAGAGACTAAGTTTTCGCATTGTTTCAATATGGCTGAGAAATACATTTATCTGAGTGTGTGAAGTATTTTGCAGTAGTTCAATCATCCAATGCCCCCCATTATATGTCTCCATTAGATGTTTCCCTCTAAAATAGGATGATGAATCATGGAAGTTATATCTGAATGCAGTTTCTTTTTCGTCCGCAGGAATCGAACACATTACTTGGATGTTTAAAACAACTCGCATGCATTCAACTAATTGAGCTAGACCCCCTTAGTGATATGTGAATGCAGTTTGATATGGTAGAAGGTGATTCATAATTTTTAAGTCTTATACCTCCTTTTTGCCCAGTTGTGCATAAAAACGGTCTAATAAAGATCGCTTAGCCTCCCTCACTTGACAATGAACCACAGCCTTTGGAATGCTGTTCCACAACGTTTGTGACACCATGCCAACATAAGATGAAACATTTGAACCGATCCTCTGGAAGTGTCCCTCGGCATACTGATCATCTAACAAGGAGGAAGCTGGATTCTTTCCCTTGTCAACTTCCAGATGGAGTTTCCGGAAAAAATCAACGGTGATATAGGAAGATTCCATTTCCACCAGCCGCAACGTTGTCTTCTTACCGTCTTCACGGAATCTCTCTAACGCCTCATTAGCTGCTTCTGCTATTTCAGCTTGAAGAGTTGGAAAGCGCTACAATTCCTGCAACCATTGTCAAATTTAAATGAAAACATATTTCATGGAGAGTAAACCATTTGTACTTACTTGAGGAAAGCCAAAATTCAACCACCCCCTCAGGAGCCAAAAAAATAACAATAATTATTCAAACCTGTGTTTCTGCAATTGACTTTTTCACGAGTTCCTTCAGTACGAAGTGAACCTGCCACAAATAGCATTTAGCACGAGTTAGCAAATATTGGTAGCTTGCTAAATATAGTCAGGATTAATGTTGGTCTCATAGACAGTAGCATAAAACAAGATCAATTATGGAGAAAAAAAATAATTTGGAAAAGCTTATTTTCAATCTAGGAATTGGACTGGATCAAACTATTTAAAGCAAAAGCACTTACAGCATCCACAGAAGCTTGTGCAGGACCTTTGAAATAATGAAGTGAGCTCTGTAGGAGACGTCGGTAACCTTGCTCTGGAGCGATTAGATGAGGTTGATACTCATCTGCCTCTGAAATCACTTTTTTCACATTTTGCAACGACAAATGACGGTCCAGTGGAAGCTTTCTCAATGCAGCAGGAGGCTGGTAATCAAAAACCACGTAAATTCGATCGCCACCTGGCCGCCTAGGAGGTAGCATACAAGAAACTAGCAGGGTCAAGGCTTTTCCTACACAGAAACAGGTGCTATTTTAGTTTTTTTTTGAACGCAATGTGGGCAAAGAAGCAACAGGGCACACAAGCAATCATCATTAAACCATAAACCTACCCCTTTCAACAACTCAAAAAATTTCAAAGTACAGACATAATCGAAAAAGACAATGCATTTATGAAAAAGGATGTACTTACCATACAAAGCACAATGTCCTTCTTCATGGAACATAATCATTACCGTCGACAGACACAGGAAGCGCAACTAGTTGCGTCGTGTTCTCACCGTGCTCCTACAACGTTCTTGCCATATCGCTCACCGGCGCCGAGAAGGATGTGCATCGCTTTCGCGTTCTGGACATGTGGCAAGCCTCCGGGTTCTCGTAAGTGGCCACCAGAGGAAGCGCAACCGACGTCGGGAATGGTGTGCGTCGCAACAAGGAGAAAGGAGTGGGGTATGATCTGCTGGGTGGGATTGGCTTTCAGAAATGGAAACGTTCAAGAAAGGGCTTTCTGTGGTGTTTTACACTTTTCAATTTTAATGACAATTTAATCAGTGTTATACACTAGTTTTATCACGTAGACCACTTTGAGCCACATAGGCCACAGCCTATGAGATAGAAAAATTTTAACCGGACCAAATTATCGTAACATTTGACATTTATAAACTAAATAATAATTTTCATTATACAAGGATGGAATTGTCAATGAGTATAAATTATATGGACTAAATTGATCAATTATCTTTTTTTTAAAATAATTTTTATCGGGATTGAACCTAGTCTATGTAATACAATTATCAAACTAACTGGGATCCCAAATTTTAGCTTCTCTTTCTATATACTCTTTTTGTCACAAATATCTTTAGTCTTTTTGTAATTTAAGTCAAAAGATTTAAAAATGAGACAGCCCTTGATATAAGAATATTTTAATGTTTTAAAAGATAGATGAGATTCTATTTTTAATTATTTTTTATTTTTAATATAAGTTTAAATGAAAGAACTTTTGAAAGTGAAATTTAACTTGAAAAAGTCCCACGGTCATAATTAATCATGGGCCATTATAGATTCAGTTTAATTTTGGGATATTTCTTCTTATATATATCCCATAAAAATCAACCAGTTCGTTTGTATTATGTAAAGTAGTAATAGGTTCAACTAAAATAATTAATAAGTAATATACAAAGAGTAACTTAGCTAAGTGTAGAGTTTTGTATCAAAAGAATGAAAATTAAAATAATTATGAAGAAATAATACGGATTAGATCTTTTTTTAATGAATTGGATTGGATTGAAGCTTATGAAAATGAATAAATATCATTTTTAATTTGAGTCTTATAAATGAAAAAAGTATAAATTTTATTTCTTGCAGTAAAAATTAGGAAAAAAATGCATCTTACGTTACTCACTCTTAAAAATGAGATAACATTTAAGCATACTTTTCTTCTTTTATAGTTGTCTTCCTCATCTATCATAACACATATGTTGAGAGCTGATATATTAAACCAAATTCATAATCTTAATTAATTATTCAATTAAAGGATATCTTTGTAATTTTCTTAATTTCTTTAATCAAGATTTAATAGCATTATAAATATTAAAAAAAGTCTAGTTCGATTAGTTAATAAAGACATGTGTTAACTATTTTTTATATTTGTCTTCAATTCTTACAAATAAATTCATATTTTTTATATAGGTCAATTTCTTGTTGAGTGGGACATGCTCATATATATATATATATATATATATATAAAAGTATATATATATATATATATATATATATATATATATATATATATATATATATAAGCCAAATTAAAAGACCTAAAGAAGCACATGGTGTGCCAAATTAGGATACCACGTTACAAAAAGATTCAGACAGCGTGTATCATTTGCAACTATACAAAATACAAAAGCACACATATGTTATCTAATACTTTTGTTAATGTGCTCTTTTATTTTGATTCATGATTTTTCCTTTTTTTTTTTGTTATAAGCAAAGATAATTAATACTTTTTGTACCGTATAGGTCATAAACTCAACTTGTACTTGGATGTAATATACAAGTCATTAGCTCGATTCCTACTTGAACAAATGTCTTATACTCAAGCATGACCCAACATGAGTCTCCATTTGCTTGGTCAACACATCCATCTTTTGTTCAAGAGAAGAACTAGATGGATTAGTCGCCACTTGATGAACTCCAATGGGCCTCTTGAGAATCCTTCTATTTCCCACACTATTGTAAGCATTAGAAACCATGGCCTTAATAATCTCTACTGTTGCATTAGTTAGTTAGTGCATGAGGTTTCTCCCTATTGTAGCATCCAGGTAGGATTGATTTTGCTATGGTAGCCCTCCATAGAAGATGTGGACTAACCTCTATGGTGGATAGTCATGGTGTGGGCAGCTTCTCTATAATCCTTTGAAATGCTCATGGGCTTCATATAGAAATTCTTATTCAAACTTCATATAGAAATTCCTGATCAAACTGGGCCAAATTCCCAATTTCTCTAATCAAATGTTCATACCTCACTATAGGGAAGAATTTCTTCAAGAATGCTAGTGAGCACTAATCCCAAGTAGTGATGTTCTAACTCGACAAGTCATCGAGCTAATCTTTAGTCTTTCCCACTAATGAGAACGGGAAAGCAGCCAATTTGATGTAGTCAGGAGCATTGGTCGAACTCTACATTGTGTCTGTGAGTTTCAAAAACTTTAGATGGACTACATGGCCTTCTAATGGTAGGCCATGGAATTTCATCCTCTTAATCATGTTGATCAATCCATGCCTCAGCTCACAAGTTTGGTCTCCTAGATTGGGGAGTTGTATACTCGCTTTGATTCCCTCACTCGAGGTGAGGTAATCCTACAAGGTAGCTCTTGTTGTCCACTATTTGCTGCGTTTGCTTTGGCCATCTTCTCCTCCTTGTGGCAGCGTTGTTCCTGCAACAAGCTCTTTCAATCTCAGGGTCGTACTCAAGAATTTTAGTCCTTTGAGATCAAGTTAGCATAAACTATCAAACAAAGGAAAAAATTAAAACACAACAAGTAATTGAGCGAAATTTTAGTTGGAGTGAAGACAAAACAATTAATAAAATTTAAAGACAAAAAGAGAAATTATAAAAATAAATCAAAAACAATTATGAACAAAATTATTTAATTAATGCAAATTGAAATTATCCGGGAACTCCGTAACTAGTCCTCAACAACAATGTTAGAAACTTGATGCATATAATATGTTTGCAAAGGACAAGTGTATCTTATGTAGTAGTATTATGGACTCGAAAGTTCAGATATCGTACCCTAGAGACCAGTTGTGTTCCTAAATAATTCAATTTGTATAAACTAAATAATTTTGTAGTTTTAGTCTTGTGTTTGAAATATTTTAGTTTAATTACTTTGTAGAAAATAGCGCTCTATAACGATCAAAGGTAGTGCAAAGAAGTTATCAGATAAGAAGGCCTAGGGCAATGATTAAATATTGCAATTGAATCCCCCCCCCCCAATTCTACGTTAATTGAATTTCTCGATGTTATCAATTACAGACTTCTCTTAAGGTTACTCAAAGGTTTTGGCCAAACACCTTGAATAGTCTTTCTCTTAATTCAATTCTAATTTGATCAATTGAGAAATAAATTACAAGAAAGCATAAGTGCATAGAGAATGACAATAAAAAAATCCCTAGAATATGTTTGGTCAATTGTTATTCTAAAGGACTCAGTTGTTCTATAATTCCATTATTCATATGAAGTTGATCACAAACACATAATAACTAAAATATAGATTGATCAAGTCTAATGAGAAATTAGGCACGATAGAATAACATAATTGATTAAATAAAAACAATTTCAATTAAGTAAAAGTGGGGTTCATCTGCAGATTAAATCACAACCCTAGAAAGAGGGGTTTAAACAACCATAGACACAGACAAAGCAAAACGATAACCTCAAATACAAAAGAAGGAAAGACAAGGGAATAAAAAAATTACAATTAAGAGCCCCCAAAATCTTCCTCACGTTCTTTCTGATCCAAAAGAGCTCTCGCATATATTGTGCCTAGTTCACTTAGAGTCAAATTTCATACACAAAGAGTACGACCATTCTTAGAAAATAATGACGCTAATGACCTTTTTATAAAATTGGAGAATGACCATCCTAAGAAGTTCTGAGGGTGTTTTGGTATGAGAATGATCGTGTTGAAAAGAGAACAATCATTCTCTTCATTAGAGCACTCTACTGGGCATGTGTGTTATGGGCTCAACATAAGTGTGCTTTGGATTTAGTGTGGGCGTGCTCTTTAGACCATTTTTCAGCCCTTTTTAATGCTAATTTTTGCATTCTATCACTCTCACCCTGTCTGTATCACACTTTAATAGAATCCTATGAGTTTTTCCAATAAAATCAGATATAATGCATTAGAACAAGGCCAAAACTCATGTACAAAACCACACAATTATCTATTTATCACTCATAGATTCTGATAGAGAGAAGCATGATCATGCTGATGCTTTAGCTCGTTTTGCTAACACCAAAAAATCAGGTCAACATAGAATCTTCATTCAGGAATCTTTAAAAGCACCAAGCACGGACATTGCTAAAATCTTATTCGATCAAGTTGTTCGAAGTGGTTGGGTATCTCTAATATGAACCTACCTCATCAACAATATCTTACCTTCAGAAGAAATGGAAGCCAAGAAGGTAAAACTCAAAGCCTCTCATTATGTTATCATGAACAATGAAATGTTCAGAAGTGGGATATCAAGGCCCTTGTTTAATTGTTCCCGTAAAGATCAAACACTATATGTTATGGATGAAGTGCATAGGAGAATCTATGGAATGCACATAGGAGGCAGGAGCATGGCAACACGAGTTATACGTGTTGGATACTATTGGCCAACAATTTGAGCAAACTATACTGAGTACATCAAGAAATGTAAAGAATGTCACGAGTTCAACAATATTCAGCTTGCACCCCCTGAGGAACTTCATAGCATCATATCTCCTTGGCCTTTTGTTATGTAGGGAATGGATATACTTGGTCCATTTCCAGTGGCTAAAGGTCAAATCAAATCCCTACATATTGCTATAAACTACTTCACCAAATAGATAGAAGCATAACCTTTGGCTACAATTATGACCCATAAAGTACAAAATTCACATGGAAGAGCGTAATTTCCAGACATGGCTTACCTCAAACCATTGTAATTAACAATGGAAGATAGTTCATCGAAAAATGATTTGAAGAGTTCCTTAAACAACTCAGAGTGAAACATCTTGCATCACTGGTTGAACACCTTCAAACAAATGGGTAGGCTGAAGTGGCTAACAAAGTTATTCTTACTGAATTAAGAAAATGATTATCAAAAGCACCAAAAGGACTCTAAAGAACTTCCAAGCCTAGTTTGGGGCTATCACTATACTCCAAAATCAACCAAGAAAGAAACACCTTTTAGGCTAACCTATGGCACTAACACCATGTTCTAGTAGAGATCAGCGAATCCTCACTCAAAAGAATGATATATAATGTAGTAGACAATGTCGAAGCTCTAGCAGTATATTTGGACTTGGTGGAAGAAGTCAGAAATGAAGCAAGAATCCAAGAGGAGACATGCGAAAGAAGAGTAACTAGGAAATACAACTCCAAGTTGCGAAGAAGGAATTTCATAGCAGGTGATCTAGTTAGGAGAATAAGAGGTGGTGCTCGAAAGACCATTCAGAGGAAAAGCTTTCACCAAATTGGGAGGGTCCATTCCAAGTAGCTGAACCACTGTAGAATGGGGCATACAAACTTGAAGATCTGGAAGGGAAGGTCATTCCCAAGACCTGGAATGCAACTCATTTAAAGCCTTGTTACAGTTAAATCTATGTGGTGTACTTTTTCCTACTTCAGTCTTTTTTCCCAAATGTTAAAAAATAAGGGTTTTGGCTGAAAAGGTTTTAACGGGGCACACCTAACTATGAATGTGAAAAGTTGGTCTTACATGTTCATGTTGGTTAAGATCTAAGTTATCAATGAAATCCTTTTACATTTTACATTACTTCCGAGTTGCAATTATTTCTGATAAGTTCATTTTGTTATCTTTTTATAATACTGTATGATTTCCATATTTATATGACTCTAAACTTAATATCATTCTATACTTAAAACTAAAGGTCATATCCAAATTCTTCTTCTTTTTCTTCTTCAATTTCTTCACTTCATCTAAATTAGAAATCAAGTCAGATTGGACTTTATCTTTTTTGCATAATTCACATTCCAATCTTGCAACAATCTTCTTTAAGTTGGCAACCTCTTCATTAGCAAATGTCAATTTTTCTTTAACACTCTTATTTTCTTCCTTGACAGTTTTGTTCTTTGTTTACTCAACAACAAATTGTGAAGACAATTCATCAAATTTGATTTTAGCATCTGCAACAAATTTTTCCAAGGCAACAACTTGGATACACTAAGTATCATTCTCTTTAGACTTAGCAGATAATGAAGAAACATGCTTATCCAAATCTGTTTGCAATTTGGTCACCAATTTGTTACTACTAGCAAGATCCATCTCAAGTGTTTTAGTTTTCTCAACCTCGATCATCATATTCTTCAATTGAATATTCATAACATTGATTTTTCATTAGCATTAGCAATCGTCTGTTTCCAATGACAAACTACAGCAAGAGCTCGCCTAAGGAAAAATTTTGTTGCACCCAAACTCTCCATTGGCGCAACATAGATCATCATATCTTCATCATTTTAACTCAGAAAAATGGAAAATTGAAAAAATTAGGGACTGGGGAGATCATCATTCGAAAGTGAAACAATATTAGGAGCAACTCACCTTTATGATAACGTAAAATGGCTTTATTAGTGTGTTCTTGGTGCACCGTAGTCAAAGGCAGAGCACTTTTGTTACTACCTTGTTTGTCTTGAGATGGAGGAGGAGGAGGATTAGGAGTAGTAAAGGACAACATTATCTTTTCACCAATTGTAACTCAGTCTTTTAAATTTTATTTTTGAGATCAACATTGTCATCAAATGTTTGTTTATTTTCTTTTTCTTTCCCTTTCTCTTCCTCAACTTGAATAGTTGGCATGGTCAAAATCGATAATATTTTCATTTTGAACAAGTCTTCCAACACCAACAATTGCGTCCTCACAAACAAAATTGCTACCACCATATGGTTTTGAGACTCCTCCCAAATCGACATTAAAAGAATCTTTATTTAGATCTGTCTCAGAGGATTCCTTCACTATTTTCCTTTTCTTCTATTTACTAGTATCCAATACAAGATCCATTTGGTCATCAACAACCAAATTTCTCAAACTCTTGTAATCACAAACCTTTATGACTTCTGCAAATGTATAAAACAAATCAGTTAGAACTCAACAAACATTTAAGTAAAACAACACTACAAAAATATAAAAGGTACTCATGGCTCAAATCCGATCAAGATGATTTGGATTAGGAATTGCCAAAATGAATTTACAAGACATTTCACGAGGCCATTCTCCTATAATCTTAATATCCTTAATTTCCTAGGGTGACAACACTTGATGAAGGTGAGATTTGAATTTAAATAGAAAATGTTGCCAGTAGAAAGGAAATTTGGGAGGTTTACCATCCTCTTTGAAAAATAACTCTTTTGAGTCTCTACACAGAATTAGGATGAACTTAGAAGAAATTATATTTAAAATTCTTTCATGATTAATTATAAATCAAGAACAATTTCCCAAATTTATAAGCATTCAAGGAAGTCCAACCGATTTTAACCCCCATTTTTAATTGATAGAAATACATGAATTTATTGATGGTAGGAATAATTTTCAAACTTTTGCAAAGAATTTGCAAAAATCACAAAAAAAAAAACCCCAACTATTAGGGTGGAGTTGAAGAAGCAACATTCATGGTGCTCAACATTTCACATTCGAAATCCATAAAAGGAAGTTGAACATGAAACTATTTAAACACATCTTCATATAAATATATGAAGTCAGATTCTTTGTTATAAGCTTTCAGAAACACACGCTCACCTGGGTTGAAGGCTCTACGATTAACAACTCGGAATCATCAAAAATGATCAAATCGACTTCTTTCTTAAGGATTACTATTGATTCACGAGTTTGAAAATGAGTAGAATAAGAATTGACCTCCCAAATACCTACTCATATATAGGAACAATAAAACGAGAAAACTTAGATTTCCTTCTTTTCCTAACCTTTTTAATTCCTTCAAACTCTTTATCTTATTTTTTCTTTTTCGTTTTTTCATGAGATTTCTCAGAAACCTTCTTTTTTTTCCTATTCACTCGCTCAATAACTTTAACATCATCTTTACTATTTTCAACATCAGGTTGACCATTCCAGGAATTGCAATTCCTATTCCTCTTAATAGTGGTACCCTCATCATCTCTCAATAACTCATTCATTTTTTTAGAATCAGAGGGTGAAGAAGTATAAGAAGATTAAACTTCACCCTTACTATCAAATTCCCCAATACTCCTAACCTTTTTACCTAAAAGAAACTTTTGGTGAACATTAGGAGACTCATCCCCCAAAACCAAAGGGGAAGACATACTTGAAGAAGGCAAATCTTTAGAAGTAAAAGAGAAGAAACACAGAGGGCGTACCTATACTAGTTGAAGAGCAAAAACATCAAAGGACAAAACCAAAACCCAGAACTCTGTACAAGATAAATAAAGGCCAAAGAAAAGAATATAAACGTGTTTATGCTTTGAAGAAACAATATCTTCCAATGCTGTGGACAACTCCTTTATAAGGAAAAGCAAAATACTTTAATACTCGGTAATGACTCAACCTAAAAACTCTTTGTTTTTCGCAACCAATAGTAACATCCCATCATTAAAACTCCTCACATCTGAGAACATTTCGATTCTAGAAACAACTCTTCATTAGTGGTGCCTTTTTCATTCTCCAAGAGCTACTTCAATAGTCATCATCAATAAGGGGAGTAGCAATTGAGGCAACACCCATAAACATAATTTCAACAATAAGAAGCTGCCCTCAAGGTTTGCAACACGATCTAGGGCTGTGACATATGTCAAATGACAAGACACCAAAAACCACATACAATGTGACACGTGCCATAACTATTTAAAATATCTCCATACTATAAGAGAATACAATGTCTCTAAAGAATACAACTTACGACAAATACTAACATCATAACTCATCTAATTTTTTGTGAGAATTTGGCCAAACGAACGTAAACCTCTTTCGTTCATATTGAACTATGTACCATACAAATCATAAACTCGGCTTATACTTGGGTGAATATCTTAATCTTTTTCATTCATACTGAACTTAGAGCTGGGGAGGTTTGTGTACCGTACAAGTCATAAACTCGACTTGTACTTAGACGTAATATACAGGTCATAAGCTCGGTTCCTACTTGGGGCAGATGTCTTATACTTGAGCATGACCCAACATGATCTCCATGTGGGAAGCACACAACGAACTAGAATGGAGTTGTTACTAGAAAGTAACCTCCCCTTTACATTATACATATACTTGACCACCCCAGAAAAAAGTATGTTTTACTCATTCTCATACACATAAACACCTCAAACTTAACTAACTTGATCGTTAGAGTCCCCTTTACAGGTACCCCCACCGCACACTAAAGAAGAAGATCGAAGATCATACTAACACTAGACGAAAGAGAAGATTGGATTACTCGGCTAGTGAACTTGGTAAGAACACTTTTATTAATGATCAAAATTGTTTCACAGGGTGACCAATTATAATAGAAGATTACAAAGTATTGTTGTTGATAGTTATAAATGAATGTTCTTAACACTTGCCACACAATAATAGGATATATTTTGCATTTTGCATTCAAAATATACTATGATAATAATAAATAGAGAAATTTAGAATTGTGTAATCGGATGTGCGTTCTTGAAGAAATATTTTTTTTTTCAATTACTCTACTTGTATCTACACTGAGATCAATCTCTGTTTTGATTAATGGAACTCTAAGAAGCCCATTTCTACTTTTCAAGTTTGGGCACTGAAATCTTGTTGAGATTTCTCTAATTTGTGTTTGGTGTATTTTGCTCTTAGCCAGAAAATTCTATTTATTTATAGTGTTTTTTTTAGAGGAATTTATTTATAGTGTTAAAGAGATATGGATTTGGGTGTTTTCAAAAGGAGATATTTGATTTAAAATAATCTCATGTCTCTTTATTATAAGAACCTTCCTAATTTAAGGCAAAGATACTTTCCGAATAATCACATGATTAATTATAGTAACTAACCACATGATTTAATCCTTATGTGTAACAATAGAATTTGATTCTTATTTTTATGCACAACTTCCACATTTAAGAAAAATATTAGTTATATATTCTTGGTGTTAGCAAAGAATATAATAATATTCCACTAAAATATTTATTTGATTAAATTAAATTCTCTAATTTAATTATCAAATAAATTATTTTCTTATGCAAAGATTGGAACACTTGTTTGTGTCTGACCCTATAGGTTCAATATTAAATTGGTAGTAAATTAATTATAATTGAGTTACTAATCAAGGTAGATAACTAGCAACATTTCTTAACAATTAGATAGCATGAACTGACATCTTTTACCTTCAAGAATCAATAAAATAATAATATAATATTTATTTCCATCATTTACAGCTCTAAGTTAATTCTAGAGCATGATATTACTATCAAACTCTAATAAGTTAACACATTATATTTAATCAATGAATGACTTAAGCAACTAATTTTTTCTTTCATTTAATTTTTTTGGCTAAGGTCTTAATTATATCATAGAACTCAAACTCATTGTCAAGAGTTGATGGACTTCTTCTTGATTAATCATTAATCCTACAAGTATTTAATCATATTCAATGTCCATTCAACTAGTGCCTTAAGACATTAAATGTTCAGAATTAAAATATTATAAATAACTTGTCAAGTACTATGATAATTTGTGAAAGAAAACTATCATTATATTTCTTCTAAATTGAGTTTGTTCAATGATGACATTCACATGTACATCATCTATATGTGTAAATTGATAAATGAGATCTATTAATCTTTATCAATTAACAATAATCTTATGATAAAGAACAATTTAGATTATAATTATAAAACATTTATTTTCGCATTATCATAATCTCTATTATGATAACAAGTCCATAATTTAAATCAATGACCTTGCAAATCAACTTTATTATATTTGATTATGGTAATGAAACTATAATAATACTTTATCATTATAACTAGAATTAGTTACATGATGGTCGATGAACTGAGACTTGGACATACACATTTATTCCTCACAAGAATTGCATAATCATGGTTATATAAATGATTTATCTGTGAGAGAATTTTTTTTTTTCAATATCCGTGAAAGAGATTGAGCTTCAAGAAGTAATAAATATTCTTATCAATATTAGGCCTATAAGTTTGTGTAATGTTTCTTATAAAACATTCACAAAGGTGTTGGCTTCTATATTGAGAGGGGTTATAGAGAAAATTGTAAGTCTGAATCAGTATAGCTTTGTTCCTAGAAGGCATAATAGAGATAATATTATTATTACAAAGGAGGTGGTTCACTCAATAAAAAATAGAAGAGGGAAGAAAGGGTGGATGACCATTAAGATTGACTTGGAAAAAACATGTTATACTTAATTGGAATTTCATTTAAGGAGGTGGGTTTACCTGATTCTTTTATCCATTCTATTCATTCTTGTATCTCTATAGCCTCTTTTTGGATGTTATGGAATGGGGAAAGGCTTGAAGAGTTTATTTCTACTAGGGGTGTCAGACAAGGGGATCCCATATCCCCTTACCTTTTTGTCATTTGTATGGAGAGGTTAAGTCATATTATCTATGTGGCGGTGGAGAATAAGATGTGGAAGCCTATTCAATTAGGCAAAAGAGGTCCATTGTTGTCTCATCTAGCTTTTGCGGATGATCTCATCTTGTTTGCAGAAGCTTGAATGGATCAAGTGGAGGTGATTACTGCTTGCTTGGACTTCTTTTGAGAGAATTTGGGAGAAAAAGTGAGTAAGGAGAAAACTAGAGTGTTTTTGTCTAAGAATGTTAATGGGAGAATGGGACAAGACATTTTTTAGGTGTTAGGATTTAAAAGTACAAATGACCTTGGTAAATATCTTGGTTTTAAACTTCATCAGATAGTTACTAAACAGACTTACAATCTAGTCATTGATAAAGTCTAGCAAAGATTGAGTGCCTGGAAAGCTAGAACCTTGCTATTTGTCAGAAGCCTTACTCTTACTAAGTCAGTTTTATGTATTATGCCTATGTATACAATGCAGTCCGATTGTGTGCCTAGGAATGTGTATGAAAAGTTGGATCAAATTTATAGGAATTTCTTGTTGGAGATTCTGAAGGTAATAGGAGGATCCACTGGGTGGCCTGAAATCCCTTTGTAAGCCAAAAACTGCAAGGGGCCTGGGACTGAGGCAAACCAGGTTTGTTAATGACTCTTTTATGACAAAAAATAGCCTGGGAATTGAGCACAAAAAATGATGATTTGTGGATAAAAATTCTCAAAAGGGAAATATGGTTGTGGTGATAGTATTTCCCCCCATATTGATAAGAAAAAACCAGGATCGAATTTCTGGAATGCTATTAAGGCCATTTGGGATGTGTTTGAAGCTAATTGCCTGTGGAGTGTCACTAATGGAAGGAACATTAAATTCCGAGGGCATTGGTGGATAAAGGAGATTGGCTAGTTAAAAACTGTGGTTGTACGAGCACTAGATATTGTTGACTACTTTATTTCTGTGGAGGAGTTTTTCCAGGAAGAAAATGATCGGCAAGATGAGTATTTATGCAATAGTCTCCCCGGGAATGTAAAGGACATAGTAAAGGATCATGCTCCTAGTGGTATTGATGAAGGAGGAGATTCTTTTATTTGGCAAGATTCTGATGACGGAAGGTATAAGGTTAAGAGTGGCTATAAAGTGATATCAAATAATCACCATTAGATTGATATTCCTTTATTTCGCCTAGTCTGGAGTTAGAAGGGTTTTGATAGAGGGTGTGGTTTTCATTGGAAAGTAGCAAAGGGTGCTCTTGCTACAAACACGGCAAGGTGGAAGAGATATATTGTTGAATATTCCATGTGCCCTATGTGCATGATGGATGAGGAGACAAAGATCCATTATCTTTGGGACAGCAGCCTTGTAGATAAGCTTGGAAGGGAATCCTTCCTAATTTTACTAACGTTTATTTCTTTTTTTCAGGTGATAAATCCGGGTGGTTAATTAATGAGAAATTTAAAAGGAGGTGCGTCTTTTCCTCCAAATTGGCCAAGGACTTTTGGTATTGTGCTGGATGTTATTTGGCAACGAAGAAACTACTTTGTACTTCATGGTACAAAGTGGTCTGATCAAGAAATGGTGGGGAAAATTAACAAGCTGCAGAAGGAGATAATTTATACAAATAATTTTCAAGAGTCCGTCAAGACTTGCAACATAGCTGCAGGGATTGCACTTAGTGTTGTGGAATTTGCTACCCGACACCGCGTGATCGGCTCGGCACCACAACCTGTCGGCTACCCTCGGCTCTGCTCGTCGCGCACTTGGCACCACCTGTGCCCAGATTCCGCGTTCTCGGCCGAACTCGTCTCTTCTCGGCTGGGAGCTCCCTCAACCAACCGTGACACTGGGGAGTTGAACCACTCAACCCACAGTAGCCAACACAAACAAAACACAAACAAGTGCAGCGGAAACAATCAGACAATAAACGAGAGAAGAGTAGGGAGAAACAACACACAAATATAGCTTTACGTGGGAGAAAACCTCCAAGAGGAAAACCCACGGGACCAAGTCCAGAACAATCCACTATTCAACAATAATGGTTACAACGACGCTCAAACGGCCACTTGCCGGAGCTTCTCTCAGCCTCGCTACAACAGAAGTGAAACACTCTCAACAAGAAAACTCTCACAGCTCTCGGAGACACCTCGACGGTTCACAAACCGAAGAAACACACACTCTGTTTCGCTCAGCCTCTCTGCAGCCGCAGCTTTGCGTCTGCCTCTCACTCTGCAACTTTCGTCACTGTTTCACCTCATAATGAGGGTATTTATAAGAGAGACACATCACATTTAGGGATTTACCCTAAATGGAAATGGGCCAGGACACAGCCTTGGGATTTGGGCCCAATAGCATTGAGAGGAATATACAACAAATCTCCCCCTTCCGATCAATGCGACAAAACGGCAACTCGGACAAAAGCCGATCTTCCAACTTGGCAACCCGATCTTCAAAGTCGGTCTTCCACCGAGGTCCGAGGATGAAACTCTACTCGGCCTCTCTCAACTCAACTCGGCAATCCTCTGCCGAGGACATCTTCTAGTCGACTCTTACCGACATCATCTGCTCGGCCACTGCCGAGGTCCTCTACTCGGCCCTTCAAACCGAGTTCACAAGCCCGGCTCCCATGCAACAATCTTCAAACTTCATCACTGCTACCGGCTTCGTCATCATGTCAGACCAATTCTGACTTGTGTGCACCTTCTCTAGTGTGAGCTTCCCGGCCTCCACCGCATCTCGGATCCAATGATACCGCACATCAATGTGCTTACTGCGGGAGTGAAATGCCGAGTTCCGTGCAAGATGTATTGCACTCTGGCTATCACACTTCAAGACATACTCGTCTTGCTCATGACCGACCTCCTGGAGAAAACTCTTCATCCACAGGAACTCCTTGCACGCCTCAGTTGCTGCAATATACTCGGCCTCCGTCGTCGAAAGTGCCACACACTTCTGCAATCTGGATTGCCACGCAATAGCTCCTCCAGCAAAGGTCATCAAATAACCCGTCGTCGACTTCCTTGAGTCAGAATCTCCCCCTAAGTCGGCATCCGAGTAGCCCTGCAACTCGGCCTTGCCATCACCAAACCGAAGACATACACGGGTCGTCCCGCGGAGGTATATGAAGATCCACTTCACTGCTTCCCAGTGCTCCCTGCCGGGGTTCGGAAGGTACCGGCTAACAACTCCAACTGCATGGGCGAGGTCGGGTCTAGTGCAAACCATTGCATACATTAGACTCCCCACTGCAGACTGGTACAGGATCTTCTCCATCTCTTCTCGGTCTTCATCTGAGCTCGGACATTGTCTCTCATTCAGCTTCAAATGTCCGGCCAAGGGGGTGCTCACTGTCTTGGCTTTGTCCATGTTGAACTTCTTCAGGATCTTCTCAACATACTTCTCCTGACTTAGCCACAGTAGCTTCTTCGCACGATCTCGGATAATCTTTATCCCGAGAATCTGCTTTGCTGGACCCAAATCCTTCATTGAGAAGGACGAGCTCAACGCTCTCTTCAGCTCGGCAATCTTCATCTTGTCTTGCCCGACAATCAACATGTCGTCCACATATAAAAGCAAGATCAAGGAATCACCAGTCTCATACCTCTTCACAAATACGCAGTGGTCGGCATCCGTCTTCATGAACTTGTGCTCGGTCATGAAGGAATCAAACTTCCTGTACTACTGCCGAGGTGCTTGCTTCAAGCCATAGAGACTCTTCTTAAGTCGGCACACTTTGCCCTCACAACCCGGCACTTCAAATCCTTCGGGCTGTTCCATGAAGATCTCTTCCTCCAGCTCACCATGAAGAAACGCCGTCTTAACATCCATCTGTTCCACCTCCAGATCCATCGTAGCTGCCATGGCTAGAACTGATCGGATCGAGGTCAGCTTCACAACAGGAGAGAAAATTTCGTCAAAGTCTATACCTTCTTCTGATTGCAGCCTTTCATCACAATCCGGGCTTTGTATCTCGGCTTCTTGCCGACTTCCTCCTGCTTGATCTTGTACACCCACTTGTTCTTCAGAGCTCGCCTCCCCTCGGGCAGCTCGGTCAGATCATACGTCTGATTCTCATGCAGCGACCTCATCTCGTCCTGCATGGCCTTCTCCCATTCAGCTCGGTCTGAACTCTCCACTGCCTCATCAAAGCTCTGAGGTTCGCCCTCCTCGGCAATGATCGTATACTCGTCGGCAGGATATCTTGAAGAAGGTCTTCTCACCCTAGTGGGGTATCTCGGCTCTTCTTCTTCATCTTCGAAACCCGGCTCTGCACTCTGTGCCCGGATCCCGGCATCACTCTGCTGGGTACCATCTTCATTCACATCGCCTCCAGCGATGTCCTCGGTTTCTCCCCCTGCTTCAGTATCCACACGAGGGGCGGGTTCTTCTCCTCGGACAGTAACCTGGACTTCGGGCTTCGAGATGTCATGGATGGTCTCATCCTCATGAAAGACTACATCTCGGCTCCTCACAATCTTCTTCCCGATTGGATCCCAAAGTCTGAAACCGAACTCGGTCTTCGGCGATCCGAGATAAATGCACTCCTTCGTCTTTGCATCCAACTTCCCTCTCTCATCTTTAGGGACGTGCACGAAGGCTCAGCATCCGAACACCCTCAGGTGATCATAGGTCGCTTTCCGACCTGTCCAAATCTCCTCTGGAATCTCCTCTTCCAAAGGTCTTGATGGTGAGAGATTTATCAGGTCAACGGCTGTCCTCACAGCCTCTCCCCAGTATGTCTTCGACAACCTGGCGTTGGATAGCATACTCCGGACCTTCTCCTCTATCGTCCGGTTCATCCTCTCAGCGAGTCCATTCAGCTGAGGTGTCTTGGGGGGCGTCTTCTCCATTTTGATCCCGGCCTTTCTACAGTAGGCTTCAAAGGGACCCCTGTACTCTCCACCATTATCCGACCTGACCACTTTCAACTTCCTTCTAGTCTCCCTTTCCACCATGGCATGGAATTCTTTAAACGACTGGAGCACCTGATCCTTAGTCTTCAAAGGATATGCCCACACTTTGCGGGAGTGGTCGTCAACGAAAGAGACAAAATACTGTGCCCCTCCAATAGATCTTTCCGACATAGAGCAGACATCAGTGTGGACGAGGTCAAGTAAATACCTCCGTCTCCGAGGTTGATCTGGTCTCACAAACGAAACCCGGTGTTGCTTCCCAGCTAGACAATGCGAGCAACTCTCCAGCACTTGTCCCTTCAACCCGATCAATAGCTCTTTCCTCTCCAAAATCTCAAGCCCTTTCTCGCTCATGTGGCCGAGGCGCTTGTGCCACAGCTCCAGGCTTGATCCATCGAACACGGTGTTGGCTTCTCCGCCATTCATCCGACCTTGCATCACATACAAGGAGCCCTCCTTCTTTCCACGGGCTATCACCAAGTTCCCCTTGGATAGCTTCCATCTGCAGCTCTCAAAGCTGTTCACTAATCCGGCATCATCAAGTTTCCCTACCGAGATTAGGTTCAACCGCATGTCAGGCACATGCCTCACGTCCTTCAGGACAATCCGACATCCGACCTCCGTGGTCAATGTCACCTCACCAACTCCAACAATTTGGCTGGTCACCTGATTCCCCATCTTCACAGCTCCAAACTCTCCACTCCGATAGGAGGAGAAAAATCTTCTGTGAGGGGTCACGTGGAAAGAAGCACCCGAATCCACTATCCAGGTACAATCATCAAGGGCGACATTCACAATGTCCTCGCCGAGAAGAAATATCTCGGGCCCAACACTCGCTACCACCGCCGTGGTACTTCTAGCCTCTCTCTTGCCATGGTCGGGCTTCACCGACCCGTTCTGCTCATCTCGCTTCAGAGTCCAGCAGTCGGCCTTCTTGTGCCCGGTCTTCCCACAGTAGAAGCACTTCAGTTCACTCCTCGGTCTTGACCGATCATGGGACTTATCCCTCCTGTCACGACTTCGGCTCCTTCCTCGAGCTCGGAAGTCGGACTTACTCCGCTCGGCAACAATGGCATCTCCACTGCTACTCGCACCCCGCTCTCTCCTCCTGGCTTCTTCATTCAGGAGGCTGTCGGTCACAACATCCATCTCCAGCTTCCCTTCCGGCGCCGAGTTACTCAACGTAACTACCAGGGTATCCCAACTCTCTTTTAACGAGCTCAAGAGCAACAGAGCTTGCATCTCGTCGTCTATCCTCATGTCGGCCTTGGACAACTGGTTCACTACACCTTTGTAGGTGTTGAGGTGCTCAATCATACTCATCCCGTCCTTGTACTCCAGCTTCACAAGCCGGCGGCCCAGGTGAGCCTTGTTTCTCGGAGTCTTCTTCTAAATCATGGACTCTAACTTGTTCCACAACTCGAAGGCATTTGTGAACTCGGACACGTGCTCAAAGAGGCTTTTGTCAATATGCTTCCTGATCGTGGCCACCGCCTTCCGACTCAGGATCTCCCATTCCTTGTCCGTCTTTCCAGTCGGTCTCTCATCAAGGACAATGGGCTCATGCAAATCCTTGCAATACAGATGATCTTCCATCATCGGCCTCCAGTAGGCGAAGTTGTCGGCGGTCAACTTGAACATATCCCCATCATGGGAAACGCCTCCACTGGTACTAGTCTCCATCCCGATATCTCTCTCTCTCAGAGCCTCCAACCTGGCTCTGATACCAGAACTGTTGTGGAATTTGCTACCCGACACCGCGTGATCGGCTCGGCACCACAACCTGTCGGCTACCCTCGGCTCTGCTCGTCGCGCACTTGGCACCACCTGTGCCCAGATTTCGCGTTCTCGGCCGAACTCGTCTCTTCTCGGCTGGGAGCTCCCTCAACCAACCGTGACACTGGGGAGTTGAACCACTCAACCCACAGTAGCCAACACAAACAAAACACAAACAAGTGCAGCGGAAACAATCAGACAATAAACGAGAGAAGAGTAGGGAGAAACAACACACAAATATAGCTTTACGTGGGAGAAAACCTCCAAGAGGAAAACCCACGGGACCAAGTCCAGAACAATCCACTATTCAACAATAATGGTTACAACGACGCTCAAACGGCCACTTGCCGGAGCTTCTCTCAGCCTCGCTACAACAGAAGTGAAACACTCTCAACAAGAAAACTCTCACAGCTCTCGGAGACACCTCGACGGTTCACAAACCGGAGAAACACACACTCTCTGTTTCGCTCAGCCTCTCTGCAGCCGTAGCTTTGCGTTTGCCTCTCACTCTGCAACTTTCGTCACTGTCTCACCTCATAATGAGGGTATTTATAAGAGAGACACATCACATTTAGGGATTTACCCTAAATGGAAATGGGCCAGGACACAGCCTTGGGATTTGGGCCCAATAGCATTGAGAGGAATATACAACACTTAGTGTCAAATGGTGCCCTCCAACAGGAAATACAATTCATCTTAATGTTGATGGTGCAAGATCAAATCAAACTTCAATTCTGTCGTATGGAGGTCTGCTCAGAGATAGCGCTGGAATTTATCAAGGAGGATTCACTTGTAACTTGGGTCGAGGCTCCATTTTTGTTAGCAGAGCTATCAACCTTCTTGCATGGGATTCGGTTAGCCAGAGAAAGAGGATTCAACTTCATAGAGATGCATTCTGATTCTTTAGATGTTGTCAAATTGATCAATGAAGGGTGCGACGGGGACCATTCTTATATCCTTATTGTGGAGGCTATACGTGGGATTATTTCAAATTATATGAATGTCACTTTTTAGTACATTCCCAGTGAGGGGAACATCGTTGCTGATACTTACGCCAAGAATGGTCTTCAATGGAAGAAGGAATTGTGTTTTATATTCTTGCTCCTCTTTTTGTTGTGAACCTGGTGAAGGGGGATTTGTCCCCTTCTATAGTTTCTTAGTTTTTGTGTGTTTTGGACAATGTTGTGAAAATTGGATAGGAGGATTTCGATGGATTTAATTGAGAATTAGTCTAATGATTGGTTCGAACACTCTAAAAAATTAGGATATTTCAAAATTGATAAAAAAAAAATGGGTAAATTGATCCAAGATTGGTGAAAATCAAAGTTCAATTGACACAAAAAATTAGTATCAAAGCCATCTTCTTAAATTTTTTTAATTTTTAGTTTTTTCAAGTTTTTATTTAATCTATTTTTTAAGATAAATAAAAATAAATATTAAATATTTCACATATGTATCAATTATTTTGTCTATTATTATTAATTTTTATCATTAAAATATATAATTTAATCATTTATATTAATTTATAATTTTTAGATCCTAATTTTTATGTCTAAATTTTTTATTACTTAAAATATTATATAATAATATTAAAAATATAAAAATGGTGAGCCACGGTTGAATTATGATTGGATCATTTGAATCCTAAACCAATTTTTTTACTGATTCAATTATCAATCTAATTTTAAAAACCTTAGGTTTTGGGACTTTGTAGTCCTTTGAAGTGAGCATAAAAAAATATTCTTATCAATACTCAAATATATCAGCATTTTAATTATAATTTTTTCAGCCCCATACAAAAAATGTATATATTGAGCTCTATGAATGTGTATATATATATATATATATATATATATATATATATTATAACCAAATTAATATTTTTTTGCCATATATAATTATTCAATTATAGGATATATTTGATTCTTCATTTAATCAATACTTAATTTTATTGAATAAAAATTAAGTACGTTTAGATTTTATGAAGCATATTAAAATGATATTCTATTAATTAAATTAATTTTAAAGTATTTTAAAATTAAAAGTTTTAAAAGCATAGTATTTTACATTCTGATTTTTTATTACTAAGGAATCATTTATATCGATCAAAATAAATTATTTTAAATTAATATTTATTAAATTTATTTTCTTTCACATTTTACGATAAAAGAACCTAAATAATACTTTTTTTAAAGTTATTTACCAATTTGGTATAGTCCGAAACTTATTTACGAAAATGAGACTCTCAAACACACCAAATTTGGGCGTGACTAAATCCGCCTCTAATTCCGTCGCTAACACTTTTTCGAAAGAATATTCAATCGCAAAAAGTATTAGTGACGGAATTAGCGACCGAATTGACGTGTGTTTTAATTTTTGACGAAACTATCATGGTGATCTCTAATTCAGTCGCTAACACTGTTACAAAGAATTTTAATTTTTGACGAAAATATCATGGTGATTACTAATTCCGTCGCTAATACTTTTTGCAACTGAATATTTTGTCGTAAAAAGTGTTAGCGACGGAATTAACGACAGATTGAGTCACGCCCAAATTAGGCGTGTTTGAGAACCCAATTTTCGTAAATAAGTTTCAGACTGCACCAAATTGTTAAATAACTTTAAAAAAAGTGTTATTTAGGTTTTTTTGCCCACATTTTACATGTACCGATGTACTATCAAGAAAGAAAAAGGTAGACATAAAACAAGAACATTACAACATCCACCATTGTCGAGGCCCGTGTCTCAGCTCAATTGCAAAAGAGATTGTTATAATTAACTTCACAAACAGTTGGTCTGTAATTCCTTCATTTCTTCAACCCCTTGTAACCTCAAGCCCCCAACAAAATCATCATCATCACTTGTATTTGTATCTGCCTTGGCTTTTTTATCGTCTAGATATTGTTGATACACATAAGAGAGAAAGCCCCACAAAGCTAATACAAAGGCCATAACCTTCATTGCGTTGATTTTGTCATGAAAGAAAATAGCAGCTAGGAAGGGAACGATGGGTAACTCCATAGTATCTATTACAATCGAGAACAACGAAGACACCTCAAAAATCAACCCAAAAAGACCAATACATGATATTTGCCATGTCACGGCGGTCCAAAACAGAACCATCACATAAGACACCTTTCCATCTTCGTATTCCCTTATCTCCCTATCCAAACTCTTCCATTCTCCACTTGCGAACATCCCCACGACACAACAACACGAAGCAACGAGGGAAGGATAAAGTTGCATGTCCAAGATAACTGAAAAGGTTTCTCTCTTAATAACTTTCTCAAAAGCAACCTGGCATGACACTCCGTGAGTTTGATGATTAAGAGAAAAGAAAAGAGAAAAAAATTTGATGATTAAGAAAAGAGAAAAGAGAAAAAAGACTACGATCCCGTTTATTAATGAAATTAAGTATATCAAAACAGACAAATTCAATTGACCCACCGTGAAGTTAAACGGGTCAAGTTAGTCCAACTCACTTAGGTGAGTCATGAAAATATCAACTCAGATCGGTTCACCATGGATTGATGAGTTAGACAAATTGATTCTCCAAATTGTAAAAAAAAATGTAAAATAAAAAATAAAACATTTTTCTCATTTTTTTAATAAAAAGTGACATTTTTCATCAAAAACACCCAAATGATTGAAATATAAATATAATTAATAGGCAAATGCCTCGGATAACCATTCAAGCATATAATACTATCATTCAAATGTTTCAAATACATAAATATCATTTAAAAGTCTTAAAAACATATGATCTTAAAATAAAATCTAATCATCCAAGCATTAGTCATAGTTCAACAATATTAAAGTCTTATTTTCACTAGTTATTCTATTATATTTTAATAAATATTATTATATTTTTAAGTGAGTCAACGGGGCTCAAATCTGTCTAACATGAACTGATTGAGTTTCTGTCATTATAGTGAAACTTTTGATTTTTTGTGTCTGGACAAGCCTAAACCCTTGAATGAGCCGAGTTGACTTATTGGGTACCAACTTATTTTCACATTTCTAAAAAGACTAACATTCTAATAAATTAATATTTATTAATTAAAAAAAAACCTGCACAAGACAGTGGTGTAGAGCAAACGTAGCTGATGCGACAAGGGTGGAAATGAACCCAAACATATACATATGCTTTTCTTTGCTAGAGTGGCCCATTGGGTCGTTAGATTCACCGTGGATCGCGAGAAGGGAAACTGATATGCTGAGGAGGACTATGGAATTTACAATGAATGCTGTGAACTTTTGGGCGTTGAGGAAGTAAGAGAACACTGCATTGAAGACTAATTGGGTTGCACCTATTAGAGAATAGGTGGTGAGAGGGAGATAGAGAAGTCCATAGGAATACATCAAGTCATTCGCTGTAACAATTAAGCCGAAAACTATGTAGAGGAAAACAAGAGTGTAGAGTTTTGGCTTGGTTTCGGAGAAATTATCATTGGACATGTCCATGTTACTAGAACTGTCATGTGTTGTTGGGAAGTAGAAAAAGAGTGGAAGAAGTACAGGGAATCCTGCGGTTTGAACAAATGTTGCCATCCATTTGCTATTGCCACCACTGTCATAGTATAACCTTCCCAAAAGAGTGGCTGCAGATTGGCCTGCAAGAGCAAGGAATATGTATAAGGATACACGCCACCAACGTTTGTAATTTCTGAACCTTGGACGTTGATGAGGTTGCTGGTGAGTGAGTTCTGTTTCGTTGCACTCTTCTGTCATCTGAAAAATACAAGAGAATGAGAATGATTATAAGGTAGGGTAATTATACGAGTCCACCTTAACATTACACATAATTACTCTATTAATACTCAGAGCAAGTTAATTACCCTATAATGCCTCTTGAAGATTGCACATGACCTTTTTGCCTTTGTGAAGTTTACATCACGGCCTTTATACGAGAGAATAAATTATGATATATGGTCCTGCAATCTCTGTTCCACATGAATTATGATTTTACATGAAGCTTTGGGATACTGAGAAACTTGGATTAAACTTTTATTTGTTGAAATAAGTGCTTATTTTAATAAAATAAATAATTTTTTGGTTTTTTAGTGTGTTGGTCTGAATTACTTTTACTTATTTATTTTAATAAACAAATCTTATCTACTTCTTAAAAAATAGTTATATAAAAAACATTTATTTTATGTTTAAACAAACTAATCATATATGATCACATATCATATAAGGAGAAAAATCATTACATCGTCTAAGAGTTATATGGACAAAACTAATCTTTATATAGTTTTTTTTCTAGACCATAGATATCTTTCATTTAAGACAATTGTGTTAAAATTGGATAAAATCATCATGAACGATAAAGTTTTTTCTTTTAAGTATGTAAGATAGTTGTATACCCAGGACTTAGATACTTCTTATTAAGTTGAAATCATCCTAGACCAGTTAATTCAAGTGTTTGGTTGCCTATATTGTTTTATTATCTTTTTTAAGTAAATTGAAAATTTTAATTATATATCATATAAAAATTGATCAAAATCATCGACACATGATGGTCCTATCATTTAATAATTTCACCTTTAATTATTGAGATTCACAATAACACAATGTAGTGTGTTTTGGTTTATTATGAGTATTTTTTCCCCTTAAAATAATTATGTTGTTTTCAGAGGTTTTTCAAAAGACATTGTCAAAACAAATTTTTTTATTTAAACTAAATAATTTCAAATAAAAATTAAAGGTTGAACTGACTACTGAGGTTTCCTTACAAGTATTTATTATTTTTAAGATTTCAGAATAATGAATAAACGTTATATTAAATATTTGTAGAAATATCTATTAAATATAATTAATAATATTTATAACAAATGTTGATCAAGGGAATGTAATGATAATTAAAATTCATAATTAATATTTTTAACTCATGTTTTGTTTAAAAAATTTATTCGTAGGAATCACACACCTTACTCAACCAAACTAGTCTCCTTGATTAACTCATGTTTAGAAGCAATTTAATTTATAAAAGAATTTTTAAAAAATATGATTCTTTTTAAATAAGTTAATTTAAACTGTGAATTTACATTTTTGCTATATATCCAAGAATCAATTTATTTTTAAATATTTTTTTAATAAAATGAGCAGATTTTATTTTTTTAATGTGTTTCTCTAAATTGTTTATATTTAAAAATATTTTTTAAAAAAAAATCCTCATTTTAAAGTTATTTTGTATAACATTAAACAAACTCGCCCAATATCTATACCCCACTTAGCTTTATATCTCACTCCTCATAATATGTTTGTTGTATCTGAATTCTGAACTACATCCAGCGACTAGGAGACAAGGCAGTGGGTCCGAACTAATTCTGGATTTGTATTGCATATATGTCTTAAATAAACAGAATTATATTTGAACCATGATAAAAACATAATCTTGCAAATTTATATGCACTCTTGATAACCTTGGTCACAGCCTTGATCCTATTTATTATTTTATGTGTATCTTATTTAGAATTATTAGTAAATAAGTTTTTATTTTATTTAAGTAGCTTCTATAAAAAAAAAATTATATGCTACTTCACGTAGTATTTTCCTAAAAGTTAGTTTTTAATTTCTATTTTTATTTATTCTCTTTTTCTTCTACAATATTTATATGAGGTGGGATTTCATTTTATTTTTTCTCTCCTTCCACTTATACTAAGATTTTGTTTTTATTTTTTTTTACATATGATAGATAATAAGTTTATTTTTCATTTTATTTTTATTAATATTTTATGGATATTTTCTAATTACATTAATTATTTTAACCATCATACTATTTGCAATATTTATTTTATTATTTCAGCTTATTCTTCAAGATATTGATATTATAAGATCGTATGTTTTTTTTAATATTTTAATATTAAATTATTTATTTTAACCATTGCTTTATTCACGTTATTTTTCTATTAATTTTAAAATTATACTATAAAATATTTTAATCATTACACTAATTAACTTAGCAAAAGTGTGATGTTTTTTTATAAGATTGAAAGTGCCAAGTTTACTGAAAAGTATATTTCTTACTTTAATTTTAAATTTTATTGAAAATACTTTCGGATATAGTATAATATGAATAGTAAAAAAACACTATATGTAAAAAATATAATTAAATAATTTATCTATAAATAAAAATTAC
>PYAF01002917.1:1366293-1400129 GCA_007407185.1 Glycine tomentella | reverse complement strand
AATCATTACACTAATTAACTTAGCAAAAGTGTGATGTTTTTTTATAAGATTGAAAGTGCCAAGTTTACTGAAAAGTATATTTCTTACTTTAATTTTAAATTTTATTGAAAATACTTTCGGATATAGTATAATATGAATAGTAAAAAAACACTATATGTAAAAAATATAATTAAATAATTTATCTATAAATAAAAATTACCAAGTGTTTAAAACTAACTAAAAACTAAAATTGTAAATATATTCAAAAATATATTTGTTATCAATAAAATAAAATTGGAATTTATATGAAAAAAATATCTTATAAATATATCAATTTCTCTCATTTTATATTTAACAAATAATTTTATAAAAAACACTTATGATTCAATAATTTATTTAATAGCTTTAAGCTATTAACTAGTTTTTCAACTAGTATATTATTTGTTTATATATAGTTTTATCTCTTTATTTTATATGCTTGTTTGTATATATATGTCTATCTATTTATTTATCTTTTTATCCTCGCACACACATATATTTTCCATGTTCTTCAGGATTGCCCTCTTGTGGTAGAGATATGGATTCATTTTATTCCTTATGAGAATAGAAGCATTTTCTTTGAAGGATTTTTGGCTGAGTGGATAAGTTCCAATCTTTCCTATTTTGCAGGTCATAATCATCTTCATCCTTGGGCTGAGATGTGGACTTCCACTTGTTACTTCCCGTGGTTATGAAGAAATAAGAAAATTCATAACTTGATGTTTTATTAGAGATAGATGGTAGGAGTATATATCCATTCACAAAGTCAATACTGTGGAGGTTCACATCAAGTGGGTTAATCCTAATAAAGGTTGGGCGTGCATGTCTTATCACTGATGGGATATTAATAAATTTTTATTTTTTTAATGTGTTTCTCTAAATTGTTTTTATGTAAAAACAATATTTTTGTAAAAAAATATTATTTTAAAGTTATTTTGTATAACATTAAACAAACTCATGACCCAATGCCTATACCGCACGTAGCTTCTTATCTCACTCCTGATACTATCTATATTTGTTGTATCTGAATTCTGAACCACATCCTGCGACAAGGAGACAAAGCAGTGGGTCCCAACTAATTCTGAGTTTGTATGATTGCAGTGGTGCAACTCATATTATTGTTTCCAATAATGGTGTGAGAAAATATGACATAGAAGGTTTCAGCCATTGAATAACTTCCTATTCTCTTGGCCAAGTGAATGCGAATAGTCTCTCTATGCCGAATGATTAATGCAGTATATTTGTTTTTTTTTTCCTTTTTTAGTTCATTATTATTTCATTTGAGTTCATTTCAACAAATTTATTAGCTAGAACTTCTTTTACGTAATTTGCTATTATATTTTCTTGTAATAACTAGTAAGGAATATTGATGTTTCATGAATTCATTATTTCCTTAAATCAATTGCAAAAGGAACAAAAGTGCTACAACTAATTCATTGAAGATGATAAGTTTATTGTAAACATTATTATCAGTTAATAATTATTGATAATTATTAGAGCAAATATAATTTAGTAATATTTTATTACAATTTGGATTTGGATGACTGGAATTGTATGTTTTATTTGATGTAAAACAAAATAAATATTAAAAAATATAAAAAATAATATCGATTTTCAATAAAAATTATCTTAGAATTCTAACAATTTAAGATGATTTATTGGGAAACCGTCTCAAAATATGGAGTTTCTAAAATGGTTTTATAAAATACTGACGTTTTTTAACATTTTTTAAATAATAAATAAAATTATCTAAGATGGTTTCTAAAAGAACTGATCTAAAAACCAACATACTAAGATGGTTGAAAAATCATCGTCGAAAGTGTTGTAGAATCAATGTGAAAAACATTTTTTTTCTAGTGTTCATATAAATTTCATTTATAGTTATTATATCATTCTATAACTTTTAACTTAATAATCTTTTTTTTTAAAACTCACTATTGGATTAAAAATTTCTTACACACAAATCACATATGCAAAATTTCATATTAATCTAAAACTTCGTCGATATAGATTAAAATCGACATAATATAAATATTTAAAAATATATTAAAATATAGATAATTTGATTATTTTTTATTTTTATTTAATTTAATAAAATTTGATATAAATGATATTGATAATATGTATTCTTTTCTCATATATATATATATATATATATATATATATATTAATTGGCAAATTTAGGCCAATAAACTTACCAACCCTTTTATAGGTTGTATCACAAAATAAATCTTTAAATAATTTTATCTATATATCTATATATATATATATAGATATAGATATAGATATAGATCACACAATGAAGTATCACATGAGTGTGTATATAGGAATCTAAATATGCCGAATCATCCATATTATAATCTAAGTTAAACTTTTATGTAAGTTAGACTAAAAAAATAAATCGTCCCAAGTGAGATTTTCATTTGGATGTTTTTGCATGGAAATCTCCACCATCAAAACCCTAAATTTCGAGTCCTTAATTTTAATTATTTTTCTCTTATTTTTAATTAAGGATTGAGATATCATTAGATAAAAATGTCACTCTAAATGCCTGTTAATACTCATGCTTTATTTTTTTTTAAACAAAGGTGAGACTTAGGTCTGACTTATTTATATTTTCTATTGAAATGAATTGAGTATAATACTTTATAACTTTTTATTTTGGATTAAAAATATACAATACATAAAATAATTGCTAATATATAATTGAAAATAATTTCCTAAAAGAAATGGATAAGCATCGCCTTCTCAATGAATCAAAATTAAAGTTTCTTCTTAAAGTTTTTTCTTCTTCTGAATCTCCTTAAAGTTTCTTCAACATACTTTTCTAAAAGATTTTATTTGTGAAATCCTTTATTTAATTTTTGAATTAGAACTTACTAGCGAGACAGCTAGATTGTGGAATTTTTAAGTAATAAAATATTTTAATTGATTAAACCTTCACCCAAGAAATCCTTTAGTTAATGTGTCTTTAAAAAATTATAATTATTTACAAAATTAACATTACATTTTGAACGATATCAATTTTTGTAAAATCGTCAAAAAATTCAACCCCGTCGTAGATGATATTTTTTGTAGTAGTGAATCCTTTGTACTAACCAATAGAATTTTCCTGAATGAATTTATTCAATCATTGTTTGGGCCATTAAATCATTATATAATCTTTGATTTAACCTTATCCTCTTTCACCCGGTTTTTTATATTATTTTTCACCATAGTCATTGACTCTTCGTTCCGATGCAGTATTTCACATATTTATATTAAAGATGAAAACACGTTTGGCCTTCTTGAAAAGTTATTGAATTTGGATATGTTCATATCTATTTTTAGTTTTTTTTATTAAATATTCATATACGTATACTTTTTTAGTTTCTTTAGCGTCCATTGTATAGATAAAATAAAAATTTCAAAATATACATCTCCATAATTTTTTATTACTCCAATTTTTTTAATTACATATTTGATTTAACCAATGAACGATAAAATGTTGGTAACTAAATATTTATTATAAAATTTAAAACTAGACAAGGATAATTAGAAAACATGTTACTTTATTTTTAGGCTCGAATTACACATTTAACAATCCAACTACTATTATTTTGAAAATTTTATCACCTAAATTTTATTAGTGTATTTTACCGATATGTCAAATGTGTAATGAAGTATTGATGTGTCTCTAAAGAACAATATCATTTTGTTAGTAACATAATAGCAAAATGTGCAAAAATTAAAAATATAATTATAAAATGTGAGAAAAAACTTGGACGGTAAAATTTGAGAAATAATGATAATTGAATAATAAAATGTAGAATTAAAACCTGATTTTTATTTGGTTTTGATTTCAAAACATAGGAATCACTAAAAAAATATTTTGTTTTACAGTTTTTCAAGTAAGTTATGAAATCAAAACAACTTAAATAAGATAATATACTTAAAATTATATAAACCAAAAACAATTTAGAGTTTAATTATCATACATATTTGGTATTATTTTTTTACTTGAAAAACTGTAAAACCTTAGCTCATATTTCCACTTGCAAACAATCCCACAATGCTACCACAGGAAGCAATGATCATTGGGTACAATTGCATGTCCAACAAAGTAGAAAAGGTCTCTCTTTATCAGGGCCGGTCCAACACATTGGTAGACCTAAAAGGTGCTTTGAAATGTTACAATGGTTAATAACAATTAATATGTAGGTGGGAGAGAACAAAACGAAGGGGGAAAAAATTTGAGCCCTTCCGCGTGTATGCAAGGTCGATCACAGGACCTCTCGCATAGTAGCGCGGAGTGCTATCACTGAACCTCGACCCTTAATAGCGCATATGCTTATTATACATTTATTAATAACAACAAATTTATTTTTTTGCTTGGCTTAAAGCAAGGGCTTGGACTACCTTACCCTTAGGCTGGCCCTGCTTTTTATAACTTTGTCAAAACAAATATGCACAAGAGAATGGTGTCATGAAAATGTTGCAAATGCAGCAAAAGTGCACAAAAGAACCCAATTATTTGCTTTTCTTTGGGAACATCCTTTGTGTTCTCTGATTCTGGATTGGTTGCAAGCATGGAAACTGATATGGTAAGGAGGACTATAGAGTTGAATATCAATGTAGTGAACTTTTTTGGGAATTAACGAAGAAAGTTAACACTGCATTAAAGCCTAATTGGGATGCACATACTAGAGCATAAGTGGAAAGAGGAAGATATGAAAGTCTATAGGCATACATCAAGTTCACCAATGCACATATTAAGCCCAAAACTATGCACTAGGAAAATACAATGGAAACTTTTGGTTTGGTTTTGGTGGAATCATTATTGGGCTCATTTGTTAAGTTGGCATGTGTTAGAGAGTAAAATAGGAGTGGAATTAGTATATATAGGGAATCCAACTGAATGAACAGATGCTGCAACCCATTTGCTTTTACCACCTTTTTCAATGTATAAACTGTTGGGCTTAAAACCCAAGCTAAGTCCAGCCCAATAAGAAAATACTAGGGTTCCATTTTTTTCTAAGTGGTCAGCAGCCAATTTGAAAACACAAAGAGAGATAAAGGAGAGAAGACATAGACTAGCCAAATTCACATATTAAGAAGTGCAGAAACAGTCATCTTTTAATCTTCTTAATCTCTTTGTTTAATCGTTAGATCTTGCTGAAACTTTTACAGAACGTTAGTGACTCATCACTATTCACAGATAAAGGCTTATAGCATCACCAGATATTCCCAAAACAAACTGGTTCTGAATCAGTATTCTGAAGCAGACACCGTTATTGCGAGGAATATTTCTCTCACACTAACCGTTGGATCGAGTTCAAACTTTGAGAAAAGGTTACTCAAATTTGTTTCTATGTTATGACCGTTCGGATCATTCATTTAAGTGTTTTCAATAGGGAGTATTTCAATTGCAAACAGAGGTGATTAGAATTCCTGCTCTATTTTGTTTTGTTTCGGGCAGTGATATTGAGAAAGGGTTATCTCTTTGCTCAACCATTGGATTATACTTAAATTTGGTAAGTGTGTTCCTTTCTTGTAGTAATTCAATTTGGCCGTTGGGATTTGTTACTTATTACTTCTGGTGGTAGGAATTAATTTCGTACAGAAGTCTATTTTGTATGCTTACTTCTTGCGATGTTTTGGTACAACTTTTGTTGAAGTTGTTTGTTAATTGTAATGATTGTTAGAATTCTTTTGTAATCTCACTTTATTGATAGTGAAGAATTTGGGTGGACTCCAAGATCGATCCTGTGATTTTTACTGCTCACATTGAGAAGGTTTTTCACATTAAAAATTATGTTGTGTTGTTTACATAGTTGTTGTTTGTGCCTAAATTGATTTGTTTGTGCAAGACCATTCATAACAAGTTCTGGAAGGAGAAATTGATCAATTTTTTCCAAATAACCTTGAGTAGTGGCTGTACATTGGCTTGCAAGGAGAAGGGTTGTGTAAAAGGACACACGAAACCACTGTTTGTATTCTGTGAGTCTTGGATATTGATGAGGTTGCTGGGTAACAGTTATAGACATGTTGATTTGTCGTTCAAGTACATGCTTGATTTTCAAGTAAAATTATTGGGATGCAAGTTCCAATGTAAAATAAAACTAAAAGCAAGAGTTATGATCCTTTAACAAAAATATTTTTTTACCTGATTTTCAAACATGTACCAAGCATTGACACATTTTCTATGATTAATTTAACGGACTAATACAAAAGATGCACTCCCAATCCAAAACACAGTTTTAAGGTTCACAAACGAGCACTCAAACATATACTACTATTGCGTTTGTGAGCATTGTGAGTTGTGAAATTTCTAGTCTTATGAGAAATACAAATAAGAAATTAGGATTATTTCTATTACTTTCTTTATCATATAAAATTGATGCACAATTGAGACAAGAGATGGACGTCGGAGACAGTTCTATAACTTGGGAATTTGCCTTTGGATTATATTGAATCATTATTTGGGCCATTAAATCATTGTTTAATCCTTTACTATCAAACCAGTTTTTTTTTATTGTTTTTTTTAGCATATACATTGACTATTTTTGTTCTGGATGCAATATTATTTCACCTATTTTTAATAACAAAACACTATTGAACTTCATGAAAAGTTGTTGAATCTGTCCACAACTAATTTTAATTGTTTTAATTATATTTCATATACATACGTTTACATTTTTGGAAAATACTAGATGACACCAAAGTTAATTGCACGAAAGATATGATTGGTCCATTAATTATATTTACACATCTCATGTTTTCCATCAAACACCAACTTAAAATTGTGTTATTCTATATGAAAAAAGCCACGTCTTATTTTTGTGCAATTTGTTCAAAACTATTTCATACTATATAGCAATTCTCTACATTTTTTTACCCCCTATTATATAAATCAAGAAAAATGCTATTTAGTATTATTGTACTCTTCATGTAACTGCACGAACGTTGATTTGGAACAAATCCCGTAATACAAGCTTTCAAATCTTCTATTTAATATGTATTTTAAAAGAAGATGAATGAAATTATATCGTATAATTTTAATAATTATTATATTATTTTTATAATTTAATATATAATGTGATTTTTATTGATTCAATTTTAAATTATATTTATATATTATCAAAATCGTTTGTAACAAATTTTCTTTAAATTGAACAAAATCGAAAAGGAATCAAATATTTTATATTTTAATATATTATGAAATATTTATATTATGACGATTTTAATCTATATGAATAAAGTAACAAATAATTTTATATTAATATGAAAATTTTAATATGTGAAAGGAATTCAACAGTGAATTTTTAAAAAAATATTATTCTTGAAAGAGTTATAATATACTATAATAACTGTCAATATTACACAATATAATTTGATCTCTCCAATTTTTTTAAATAACCACTATTCATTTTTGTTTTCGTGCAATTCGTGCATGATAAATTCTGTACTACATATATAGCAATGCTCATAAATCAAATAATGTACATCTTAATTTTGAATGAGTTGTAACAGTCATGCACTTATAGTTTAAGCCATCCTATCTCATAAATTATCATATATGAAAGTTTGTTAATTTTACAACAAATATTTTTAAAATTATATGGATAATAATTTGTAATTAAATGATAGCATAAATTTTTTTATTCTAATGTATGATCATTAAATTCATTATTGTTGAAATACTTATTTTACTTGATAACCAATGGAAAAAAAATTATAAAATATAGGTAGGTAAATATCTATTAAAAAAATAAAATTAGATATGAACATCAAGCTTTTTTAAATAATCTTCTTATCATATGCTTATAAAGAATAGAAAATAAAATAAATCAAGGAGGTAGCATAACTATTTTTTTTTTCTAAAAGTTAAAATTAATTTATTTATTTCACCTTATTTGGAAGTATTTGTTTAATTTTTATTGGACATCCCACAATGCTTAGTGATATGATTAAAATAATGTACCTAAGTGGAGAATAACTTTCATGCCAATTAACTTTTGAGATTGAGTTAGATTTAAACCCAAATTATAATAGCTTATTATTAGGCCCCTTGGACTATTACCATACCACTAACAAAATGTCAATCCTTGCAAATTCATGACTGAGTTAGACCAAAACTCTAAGAATTTTGTATCATATATATATATATATATATATATATATATATATATATGTTACGGATAAAAGATAAACATATATTATCTTTGGTTCGATTAATTCAAATGTTTAAATCTCCATTAATCTATTATCATAACCACCAGAAGATAACCACCAGAAGATAGAAGATATGATTGTTATTTTCCAGTTATCAATATCTCCACATATCAAGGAAGAAGATATTGGGCTCAACCGTCTGTTATCAAAGTTCCAGTTAGAATCCTATAAATACAACACACCCCATGGTGAAAGGTACACACAATTCTGACTCTCTTTTTCCATTCACACGGCACACACAGCACCCCAATTGCTTCGTGTGTATCGCTGCTGTGATCTTCTTCTTCCTTAAATTGCTTCAGTTCATAAGCTTCTTAAGAGAGAGAGCCCGATCCTATAGAAAATCATCCAACACCACTTGTTGGACATTTCTGTTCTCTCTGAGCAGAACAGTGGCGCCGTCTGTGGGAACGATAAATTTCGAATCCCACCAACTCTCAATGGCTAATACCAGAAGACACCAGAATGCCAGGCGTGAAGAACCACCCAGGAATCCGAATCCGGAGAATGTGGTGGTAGAAGATGCATTGTCCCATACGGCTTCATCCCGTGCAGGACCTACAGCACACGCGCCGGCCAACACACCACCGGCCGCGCAAGAAAACCCAGAAGCTTCTCAGCGTCTCATTCAGAATGCTCTCCAGTCCCTGTTGGCTTGAATGGAGAATCTGGAGAAGCGTTACGAACTCCAACGCCAGGAAGACATCCAGCGGTTGATTGCCCAGTTGGAGGAACGCAGTAACAGAAGGCGAGAAGAGGAACGTCGGCAAAATGCCGATCACTTGGAAGGTCATGCAGAAACCGACCAGCCTCATGCAGTAGCCAGGAGGCAAAGACCAGAGACGTCGGCCCGCACCGCAGGAACCGGCAGTAGAGATCCAATTGAGCATTCCGAGCAGGGAAGAGCGTCTCGTTCCCATCATGAGGCACTTCGCCTGTCCTCAGCTATGACGCAGTGCACGTCACGGAAGAGAGGCCGACGGGAGAGGTCGCCCGTCACCCCAACCAAGGTGATGGCATGTATCGAAGGAAGTACCGTCGGGGTCATCAAAATAACAGTCCATTCGTTGACCAGATAGTGGACGCTCAGTTTCTGGAGGATTTCGACGGCTCCTTCCTGTCCAAATATGACGGGAGCCAAGATCCACAGGTACATATCGACGAGTTTGATATGCAGATGTGTGTTCGTGGAATTGACGAACTCATCATATCTCGGATCTTCGCTACCACCTTAACAGGGGCTGCCCAGACCTGGTTCCACTCATTGCCGCCGAGGACCATTTGCAACTTCGAGGATTTCGGCCAGAAGTTTTTACTGAATTTCGCGACAAGCAAGAAACAGACAAAATCTGAGTTTGCCCTGGGAAAGATACGTCAGTAGACCTGGGAAACTTTACAGAGCTACTTGGACCGATTCAAGGAAGCCGCACTGCAAGTCCAAGGGTTAGAAGAGAAAGTCCACGTTCACCTTTTGTCGGCCGGGCTCAACGGGTCTTCCCGTCTTGCCAAGTCGATTTATAAGAATCCTGTGAAAACCCTAAACGAATTTAGGGTCCGATCCAAAAAGTATTTGGAGTTGGAGCAAATGGAGATTGCTAACTCGACTCCGAGGGAAAATAAAAAACCCTCCTCACCACGGAACCGACGCCAGGAGAATTTCCAGGTCGGACAGTCCAGCCGACATCCGTCGAATACCCCGGCAGGCCGACCTCCAAGAGGCATCCCCGACCCTCGTTCCAGGCCCGGGAGATATGAGCTGAAGTTCGACAGATATGCTCCACTGAATGCTACGCGTGGTCAAATTTGGAAGGAGGTGGCTTTCACCGAGATGAGGAAAGTCGACCGACCTCCTCCCATAGTGTGGAGAGAAGGGATGGATTACTCTCGGTATTGTGATTTTCACAATGGACCGGGACATACAACCAACCAGTGCTGGGAGCTCCGAGATGCAATAGAGAGGTTCGTGCGTGAAGGCAAGTTGCGCCAATACGTAATTCGAACCCAAGGGCACCAAGCCAAGAGAAAAGCCCAGCAGGAGAATAAACCGTGAGACGACAAGAAAAGCAAGAAGGACGAGGAGTTCCCAGATCCCGAGTTCGAATGCAACGTCATCACAGGGGGAATGGGAGGAGGAGGTGATACGGCCAATCAGCGGAAGAAATACCTCAAGGAGGTAATGTCAGTAAGGGATAGGCCGAGGTTCAAGGAAAATAGCGGCAGGAATAGCAAGAAAGACGCACCCCCGCTGATCTATTTTACCGAGGAAGACTTGAAGGGAGTGGTACCTGGGCATGAAGACAACCTCGTCATAACAGGAACCGTAGCCAATTTCCGGGTCAAAAGGATATTTGTCGACAACAGTAGTTCGGCCGACATCATTAACTGGAGCTCCTTCAAAAATATGAATTTGAAGGAGGAAGACCTGAGGCCGTGTCAAACCATGTTGTACGGTTTCAACGAAGAAGGCACCGGCTTAAAGGGGGCCATCGATCTCCAGCTAACACTGGGAACGAAGGAAGGCTTCAAGTCGGAAAGGGTCACATTCACCGTCAGAGAATTCCCGTTCCCATATAACATCATTTTGGGCAGACCCACACTCCACAAGTGGGACATCCTGATGTCCACCAAGCACCAGAAGATGAAGATGATAGGGCACCTCGGCAAAGTCATTACGATTTGCGGAGATCAAAGAGAATCCCGGCAGTGTTACTACAACACGATCAGGGAAACGAAGGGTGGCCCGTCGTCCCCACCCCGAATTCGACAAGGAGAGCAGGGAGGATCCAGGGCCGAGACATACTCATCCCGGAAACCAGTTAATCTGGTAGAGTTAGACATGCGGGATATCGAGGAATGGAGGCCAGAGCCCGTGGACGAACTTGAGGATGTCCAGATTGGTAGTTCCTTGGAACAAATTACGAAGGTGGGCAAACAATGTGATCCAGAAACCAAGGGCAAGCTGATCCAATGCCTGAGGGAGAATCAGGATGTCTTCGCCTGGAAGGCATCCGAGATACCTGGAATTAAGCCTACCTTCTGCTACCACAAAATGGCGATGTATGCCGACTCCAAGCCAGTGGCACAGAAAAACAGGAAGCTCGGCCCGGATAGGAAACAAGCTCTGACGAAGCATATTGAAGAACTGTTGGAGGCCGAATTTGTGATAACCCTCATCTGGGCGCGGTTGGCGCCAGACCCCGCGCTGGTAGCGCCAGGGGTCCTTTAGCAGAAAACCCTTTTAAGGGTGTGGCGCTGATGGCGCCAGACCCACTGGAAGTCCACGCCAAGGGCGTGAATCTGGCGCGAGGGGCGTCATATGTTTTCCAGTTCATGCGGGTCGCGCCACAGGCGGCGCTGATGGTGCGGGAAGTGGCCTGGAAAATCAAGTTTCACTGGAATTCCACGCGGTTAGCGCCAGGGGTGGCGCGGATGGCGCCACAGGTTCTGGAAGTTGACGCTGGAGGCGTGGGAGTGGTGCTGGTGGCGCCACATAAACCGCCATGTTGGCGCGGGTAGCGCCGGAGCTGGCGCGGATCGCGCCAGAGCTCGGACAGGCTGAGTATAAAAGGAAAAACGCGATTTTTGAAGAAGAACGGTCACTTCTTCTTCCCCACACCCAGCCTCCATTAAAGGTGAACCCAAGCTTCCTAGGACCTTATGTGCTAGCCTAAACACCTTCCTATGACCTAGAAACTTGTTTTAACCGATTGAAAGCAAAAATCCTTCATCATTTCCTTTGGATTGAGCAAAATCCATTCCCTCAGAGAACCTCAGAAACTTGAGTGTAGGCAGAAACCCAAGGCACAAAATGGACTTCAGAGCTCGGGAAAGCTGTTCTCCAGCCTTTTGGGTCGCCACTGAGGTAAGAAACTTAAGTTTCTTCGGTTGATTTTGATCGTTGAGGTTCTCTGGATTTTGTGGATTATTTTGGTCTGGGGCTAGAATTAGCCCAGGATTCTGTAGAGAATCTTGTTTAGAACTGTCTAGTGATGAAGGATTACCTTTCAGTTTTGGAATTGGTGAATGTTGGATTTTGGCTCTGTGAATGCATGTGTGGCTATGTGATAGTCACTTGTGACGGTTAATTGACATGCTAGAGCCTAGATATGACGGTATTGTGCCTAAGAGACTATTTGAACGGTGATTTGAGTGAAACTCAGTCCGTTCCAGTGATTTTAGATGATGAGGCTGATGTGAGCCTGTGTAGGCTGTACATTGAGTCAGGGATGACTCTGATGCCTGGTATCCAGCTTTGGAAGACCTTGTGTAGTCTGTGAAAAGCCTAATGTAGGCTGAGATTGAGTTAAACCCTAGGATAGGGGATTTCTGATACAATATATCCTGTGATTGAATGCCTGTTGAACCGGTTTTGATTTGAATATATGCCTTGAATAGGGCTTGACACTGAAGGTGTCAGTGGCGGGAGCCACCGAGCAGGGACTGGATTGCAGAGTGATATCTTGCCAGGTAAGTTCAGTATCCCTGGGGAGAATTTCCCATCTTGTGTGCCACACCACACTCCGGGGGAGTGTTGGTCATTTCCTGGTACATGCATTGGTAGTTGTATCCTCATAATAATATATGTGTGCATCTGTGATTGTTATATGATATGACTGTGATGGATCTATTGGCCATTAGATGAGGCGTTGAGGTAGCTCCGCCACATTACTGAATTCGGCGTTGAGGTAGCTCCGCCATGATACTGAGATATGCGTTGAGGTAGCTCTGCCATGATTGCTGATAAAGGCGTTGAGGTAGCTCCGCCATGTGCATTGATTGAGGCGTTGAGGTAGCTCCGCCAAGTTTATTGAATTTGGGCGTTGAGGTAGCTCCGCCAAGCTTGGATGTTTGATTTCTTGTTATGAGGGCCAGTGGGCCATTTGTCTGTGATCGTCTGATGTATGTGTTGTGGAAAGTGGGCCAGGATGGAGGAAATTCCTCCTTGGACCCTGGACTTGCTGAGATAAATATCTCACCCGTGTGGGGATTTATGATTTCAGGTGATTCTTCAGGCAGAAGAGAGCAGTCTCAGGGCAGGAGGCCCGAGTAGAGACATCTCTGCTTAGTTGAAAGCAGAAGAAGGAGCTTGAAGGCTCAATTTTGTTTGGTTTATGTTTTGTACCCTGAGTAAGGGCTGTAAAGTTTTGTAAACCCTCTGTGAGGGTAGCTATTCTTTTGTATCACCACAGTATGGTGAAGACACTGATGTACATGTATAAACAAAACTGTTAATGATATGATGTATATTCCCTCCTGAGTATTCTGTGGATGTTTATTGATATGTTTTGGTTTTGTATGAGAAACTGGATCAGCAGTGGTATAAATTCGTGCTTTATATGAATATCTATTTTAAGGATGATAATTTCATACATAATGAATCAAGAAAAACGATTCTATGCTTCCGCTGAGTAATATTTTACGTTTATAAGACGCTAAACTGATATTATTAATGATAACGCTCCGGAGGCCTACGGGGTGTTACAGGATTTATAAGAGAGATACAGTACACGACGTGGCTTTCCAACGTGGTCATGGTGAAGAAATCCAACGGGAATTGGCGGGTCTGTGTCGACTACACAGATTTGAATAAAGTTTGTCCCAAGGATTCGTATCTGATGCCGAGTATCGATCAGCTTGTAGATAACTCGGCCGGCTTCCAGTTGCTCTCGTTTATGGATGCTTATTCTGGGTATAACCAGATACCCATGCATCCAGACGACATAGAGAAGACGGCATTCTGAGGTATTGATGCCAATTACTGTTATGATGTCATGCCTTTCGGTTTGAAAAATGCCGGGGCGACCTACCATCGGATGATGAATAAGGTCTTCTCAGATCAGATCGGGCGCAACATTGAAGTATACATTGACGATATGATCACGAAGACGCCGGTGGCCGGGGACCATATCCGAGATTTGGAAGAAACCTTCCAAAAACTAAGGCAGCACAGCATACGATTGAACCCGCTGAAGTGTGCGTTTGGGGTAAGAGCTGGAAAATTCCTGGGCTTCATGCTGACTCACAGGGGAATAGAGGCAAACCCAGATAAATGCAAGGCTGTCCTGGATATGCAGTTTCCGTCCAACAAGAAGGAAGTCCAACAATTGACGGGGAGAATGACGGCCCTAACCCGGTTTCTTCCGAGGTCCGCGGAAAAGTCCATTCCTTTCTTCAAGTTGTTGAAGAAAGAAGCAAGCATAGGATGGAACTCGGCATGTAAAGAGGCATTTCAGCAAATCAAGACATGCTTGGCTTCCCCTCCAGTGTTGTCGAAGCCCGAATTGGGTGAGACGCTTTTCCTGTATCTCTCTGTCGGGGAAGAAGCCATTAGCGCCATACTGGTCAGAGAAGTGGGCAAGACTCAGTTGCCGGTATATTTCGTGAGCCGAGCTTTGAAAAACTCGGAGGTGCGGTACCAGAAGCTCGAAAAGGTGGCTTTTGCTCTGCTCACCACGGCAAAGAGGCTTCGCCCATATTATCAAAGCCATATCGTCGTCGTACGAACAAATCAGCCCATCCGACAAGTGTTGCACAAGCCGGATTTAGCAGGAAGAATGATGAACTGGGCCATTCAGCTATTCGAGTTCGACATTCAATATGAGGCTCGCCATGCCATTAAGTCACAAGTTTTGGCCGACTTCATAGTAGAACTGACCCCGACATCAACCGCTCAACAGAAGGATAAGGTGTGGAAAGTCTATGTTGACGGTTCGTCCAATGCGAAGGGAAGCGGAGCTGGGATCATCGTTGAAAATCCCGACGGTGTATCTCTTGAACAATCATTGCAGCTTAATTTTCCGACTTCTAATAATCAAGCGGAATATGAAGCATTGATTGCCGGGCTAAAGCAGGTCAAGGAGCAGGGAGCATCGAGGGTCAACGTTTTCACTGACTTGCAGCTGGTTTCCGCGCAGATCGAGGGGAGATATCAAACCAAAGGTCCTTTACTAGCCAAATATCTGGCTAAAGTAAAGGAGATAATGGCGGACTTTGATGAAGTAGTAGTCGCGCACATTCCAAGGGAGGAGAACGCCCGAGCCGACATACTATCAAAGTTGGCTAGTACGAAAGGAGCGGGGAACCACAGGACGGTTATACAACAGGAGCTCGCCCAGCCGGTGTGCATTATGGTCATACTGGTCGCTGAGGACTGGAGGAGGCCCATAATTAATTACTTGGAACAAGGAGTTGTCCCAAATGAGGAACTAGAGGTGAAGAGATTGATCCGAGAGGCTGTGATGTATGTAATCCTTGACGGTGAACTATACCGCCGAGGTCTACATACCTCGCTATTATTATGTCTAAGCTCAGAAAAGCTGAGTATGTGCTCTCGAAAATACACGAAGGGATCAACGGACAACACATGGGGGCAAGAGCTTTGGCACTAAAGGCTCTTCGCGCAAGGTATTTTTGGCCGACCATGAAGGCGGATGCAGCAGAGCATGTCAAGAAGTGTGATAGTTGTCAGAAGCATGCGAAAATAGTGTGGGTCCCTTTATCTGAGCTCAGCCTGATCACCGCTCCATGGCCATTTTACAAATGGGGCATGGATCTCCTGGGACCGTTTAAAGCTACGGAAGGTCAAATGCGATGGCTAATAGTGGCCGTTGACTACTTTACCAAGTGGATTGAAGCCGAGCCATTATCTGCCATTACCTTGGCTCGTGTTCAAAAGTTCTTGGAACATAGTATAATAGCAAGGTTTGGAATCCCGGCAGAGATTGTTACCGACAATGGGACGCAGTTTGCCGACAGTACGTTCAAGGCGATGATGACCGGCTTCCACATCAAGCACCACTTTGCCTCAGTAGAGCACCTGCAGTCTAATGGCCAAGCAGAGGCAGCGAATAAGGTTATCCTCGAAGGGTTAAAGAAAAGAATGCATGAAGCCGACCCGAACTGGGTCGAACAACTCTATTACGTGTTTTGGGCTTACAGAACTACAACCCAAATAGCTACCAGAGAGACCCCATTCAGGATGACGTATGGATGTGAAGCCATGATTCCCGTGGAGATCGGTCAGTCATCCTAGAGAAGGCAACACATATCCCAGGAGGACGACAATAATACTGCACTTGTCGTCGAGCTGGAGTTGATAGAAGAAGTCCACGCTGCCGTCCATTGCCAAGATCTACACAGAAAAGGCAAGTTAGCTCAAAGATTCAACAAACAAGTAAAACCGAGGTCCTTTGAAAAAGGCAATCTCGTTTTACGCCGAGCAGACATCGGGAATAAGAATGCCCAAGAAGGGAAGCTAGCAGCAAATTGGGAAGGACCGTATCGGGTTGTCCAAAATCTTGGGCAAGGAGCATATTTGTTGGAAACATTGGAGGACGGCAAGCAAGTCAAAAGGACTTGGAACACAGACAAGTTGAAGAAATATTATAGTTGACAATGTGCAGCTGAGAAAGTCCATGTGTTTTCCTTTAGTTGACTTTCAGTCGGTCATCGGGATCATGGAACTCCACCATGTGTTTCCCTTTAGTCGGCTTTAAGTCTGTCATCGGAATCATGGACACCATGTGTTTCCCTTTAATTGGCTGATAAGCCCGTCATAGGGATCATGGGAGTTCACTGGGATTTCCCTTAGTAGGAATTACCAGAAAATTTTCATGTATTTCTCATTAGTCGATTTTGTGAACCAGGAACATAAAACCCGCGCAAGTCTGTCATTGAGATCATGAACTTATGTAAATCTTCGAAGATTATTAATAAAATCCTTATTGCAAGGAACATTTTGTTGTGCACAAACTTTGAGCGCTTAGTCGTTGTTTTATATTAACTCGGTCCTGATCAGGCTGACGCAACTATTTAATCATGGGTGAATCATCGGGTTTTCTGAAAGAATTACATCTACAGATTAACGTTGCGAATATATTAACAGTTGCTAAGACGGGAACATGATCCCATCATCATATTTAATGTCGGCCAATGATTCGGATTAAATAATATACTCGGCCATCGAAGCCAAAATAATGAAGCATTTAAAATCTCGACCAATGATTCGGGATAAAAACTACTTGGCCGTTGAAGCCATTATACGGAAGGAATAAAAGTGGCGAATCAAAACTGATAAGAGCTGAGTAAAAATTACTTAGTGCAAATAATTGTGCAAAGTATTCAAGGATTGTTCAAAAAGAGCAAGTAAATAAGTACAAATAAAATCGGCATCCCGGCCCTTCAATTTTCGCCGCCGTCCTGAACTGGATCTTCCTGGGGCGTATCCGCCGAGCTTGGCTCCTCCTCTTCACTGTCAGAAATGGTCAGCAGTTGACCATTCCTGATGTAGGACTTGAAGTGCATGCCCTCGGTGTTCAGATTGATGCCGGGGTTAAGGAAGCGAACCTGATCTAAGGCATTATTGAAGAAGGCCTCGGTGGACCGGGCTAGCTGTGACCGAACAAACATCAGCTCGTTGAGAGTATCGGCAACTTGCTTAGTTTTGTTCTCGTTAACAGCAAGTATATCCTTACACCGGGCGACAGCGTCGGCGGCCGGACCCCGATACACGGACACACTTTCTTCTAACTTGGCTACAGCAGCCCGAGAAGTTTCCAGCTCAGCCCGAGTAGCTCCAAGGTCGGAAGTCAGCTTAGTTACCGACTCTTGAGCATCTTTGGTCTCCGCCAGAGACGTTTCCAGCTCTTTGGCCGAAGACGTCGCCTGTTCCCGAGCCAAGTCTAACTCCTGTTGGAGTCGCCGAGTCTCATTCTCGGAAGTTTCAAGCTCGGTAGCCACCTTGCAAGCCTTTTTATTTAAAGATGCGAAGCTTCTAAGCAAGGTGGCGGTCTTCAAGCATGTCAACCCCATTGAGCTCAACTCATCCAACTCTGGAGTAAAAAAAGGCACCAAGTCGAAATACCTCTTGGGTGCCCGAGCCACTTGTAAAAATTCCCAAGTCACCCCATGATTCCAGAGAGATCGGGGAGATAGCTGAATGCGTTCCTCGGAAGGCTCGGACACCGGTGCAGGAACATCAGCAGGGGTCGAGGCATCAGTAACGATGTCACTTTGGGTTCGTCAGAGACATCGACGGGTGCCTCGGCCGTCGGAGAAGATGGAAGAGGGACTGAGGGAGCCTCAGTAACAGGCTCGGCAAGAACTAGGGCCGGGTGGGACTCGTCGGCCACTGCTTTGCCCTTGCCCTCGGCCCGCTTTCGCTTCTTCCGAGATTTAAGGGCCAGAAGGTGTGCAAGTCGGGGAGCCGGGTTTGAATTCACCTCGACCGCTGCACAACAATAACAAAATAAATGTTAGCATGACAGAGTTTAAAGTCTTCAATTGTAATCTTCAAAAGAAATTCAAACTGACCACATTAAATATAATAAGCTATGGGAGCCAAGCTTTTTGAGGCTTTATATGATAATATGCTAGCCGCAGAAGAAGCATCTGAATCCGACAACTGAGTCTCGTCAGTTCGATAAAAGGCGAAAGGGAGATCATGATGGGTGGAAGACTAGTATAATGGGAACTTCCAGGATCCCGAGGAAGAGTCAGAAGGGTTAAAAAAGAAAGGGTGTTGGCCGGGTTCGGCGACAACCTTAAAAAATTTATCTTTGAAGCCCTTAAAGGACTCGACGAATAAGGAAAAGAGCCGACGGTCAGAATAACGGTCGTTACGACCTCAGAAAGAGGTCCATCTTTTCCGGTCGACAGGTTCTTTACCTGATCGGTTGGTCTGGACAGAGAAAAAATAGAAGAATAAAGGGCAAGTGCAGGAAATTTCCAATTTCTGACAAAGAATTTCGAAGGCCTGCATAGAAGCCCAGCCATTCGGATGAATTTGAGAAGGAGCAACTTGCAGGTGATCTAACACCCGCATTTGGAAGTCGGTAAAAGGAAGACGGACTCCCAACCGAGTGATTATGTCTTTATAAAATAAAAAAAATCAGAATCATTGCCCTCTCGGGTAGAGCATATAGGCTCACCCGGGTGGGGAAGGCAAACATGAAAACCTTCCTGGTCCCCAAGGAGGGAGTGAAGCAAGGTCCTCGGAGCCCAGCACCGAGGTGTGTTGCAACACCTCATGAGCAACCCAGGGAAACCTACCTGTTAGAGCAGGAGAGAGAGTTTGGGAATGAGACCCGATTATGGATTCCTCAACAGTTTTGGCAATAGAAGGATCCATAGCTACCTATGACAATAAGAAAAGACAATGATTAGTAAAGTACCTGGAGAATGAACCGTCAAGGGGCTAGGGTAAGAAGAGGTCGGAGCCGATATGGCGGAGGCCTCAGCAGAAGTCGGCACCCCAACATTACTGTCTAATTGGGGCAGTGGGACATTAGTTTCTTTCGGAGGAGGCTTAGGAACCCTGATGGGGTTGTGTCGGCATCGATCCAGTAGGGCCTCGGCTTGTCTATTGAGATCCCTACTGGCTAAATATATGAATTCCTCCACACAGTTTGGACAATGTTCATATTGAATTTCAAACTGTGGCTCAGATGTGGGGCTGGTTTCAGAATTAATTGAGGGGGCATTACCCGAAGGAGCATGAGCCCTGGGGGGTACCCTAGACTCAGAGGCAAGTATTGCTGACCTTTGACGTGACGATGACCCCAACCTAGAGGGCCCTAATCTGGAAGGATTGGGAGGTTTTGGAATAAGGGCCTTGGAACTGCCTGGGCCAGAAGGAACTCGAAGCAGGGACTTTCTTTTTTCTTCTTCAGAAAGGGGAATGCCAAAAAACCAGAATGCATTTGCGGATTTGTTCTTCTTGTTCAGGAGTGTATTTCATGGTTTATATGTAAAAACTACAAGAACTGGGAATATGGAATTAAAAGAAATAGGCAAAAAATGTCGACACTTAGGGTTTGTGCAGAGTAAGATGAAATATAAGGAATTACAATAATAGTAAATGAAAGAAGAAAGTAAATGAAAGATACCTGGAATAGAGGAGGGTTGATGGAAGGAGGATCGACAGCGAGGAACAAGTGACTCAGAAAAGGCACTGGAAGAAGCAAGAATGCAGAAATTGCAAAAGATGCAGAAGGGGCGCAAGGAAGATGAGAATGCAGAAGAGGTGAAGGCCAAATCGAAATAAAAGTATTTTAATGAAATGAAACGGAAGGGGCACATTAAACAAAAAGAGTAACCGCCAGAATTCAAAAGTCATGGATAATAACTGCTGGTTATGGAAGAACGTGGAAGGGGCAAAGATGTCATTAGCACAGAAAGGAAATGATTGAAACGTGCAAAGAAAGGACAAAGGCTGGTCGACAAGACACGTGGCGGCTGGGGATTAGAAGACGTTCCATTCCTCTATGTTCATAGTTGTCCAGGCTGCTTTGAAAAGACAAGAGATAGCTCGGCATTAACATCGATGAGAAATGACCGGTGGACATTGTCAGAAGATGGATTATCTCGACAAGGGGCAGATGCGAAGTATGTCTCGGTTCGGATAATGATCACCTCAGCTCGGATCTTGATCACCTTGGTTCGGACGATTGTTACCTCGGCTCGTACCTTGGACACATCGGTTCAGACGATAACCATCTCGGTTCGGACACCAATTAACCTTGCTCGGGTTCTTCCCAAAGAGCATGGTCGGCTTCATTACTGATACATCCCGGCCACCCAGAGTGCTAGATGACCGGGCTGAGGGACATCTGTTACGGATAAAAGATAAATATATATTATCTTTGGTTCAATTAATTCAAATGTTTAAATCTCCATTAATCTATTATCATAACCACCAGAAGATAACCACCAGAAGATAGAAGATATGATTGTTATTTTCCAGTTATCAATATCTCCACATATCAAGGAAGAAGATATTGGGCTCAACCGTCTGTTATCAAAGTCCAGGTTAGAATCCTATAAATACAACACACCCCATGGTGAAAGGTACACACAATTCTGACTCTCTTTTTCCAACACGGCACACACCGCACCCCAATTGCTTCGTGTGTATCGCTGCTGTGATCTTCTTCTTCCTTAAGTTGCTTCAGTTCATAAGGTTTTTAAGAGAGAGAGAGCCCGATCCTATAGAAAATCATCCAACACCACTTGTTGGACATTTCTGTTCTCTCTGAGCAGAACAATATATATATATATATATGATGTTCAAAATTCAAATACATTTCTAACATGTATCTGATGTATCATTTTATGTTTTTAATATCAACTTAACAATTATCGGTAAATAAGTTGTTAGTCTGAGTAGTACTAAACTCAGTCTTCTTAAGTAAGACCTTGAGTTCAAGTCTTGTGAATGCAAAAAAGTGATTGGAAGAGAAGATTCTAGTAAAAGTGATTAGTTAGATTCTCTAGAAAAGATTAGTCACTAATAAAACTGATAAATACTCTACACCAAGATCATGGTAACCAAACAAAAAATATATAGTGAACAATATAGCTTAACTCCTTGTCTCTTTCAATATGTCATATTTAACAGTTTTAGTTCTAACTTGAATTTTTCAATATTTTAAAAAAGAAATTATAGATATCACAATATAAATTATTTATCACAAACTTAAAATATATTTTATATGCTCAAACATATTTATTTATTTTAGATTTTAATTATTATATAATTTATATCAACATCAACATCAACAACACTTTTAACTCAAGTTAATTGGAGTTGGTGGTAGATGAACGCAATGATAGATACGAGAAAGTTGAAAAAAAAGGTAAAAAAAGAAGATGAAAGAAGAAAGAGAAAAGAACTAAAAAGGGATCGTCTCGAACATAGAGATAATAACGGGTCTAACCCTTTACCAAGCTTATAGTTTTTCTCCATTTCGTCCTAAGACACACTTTCTGCCAATCTATATCTCACTTCATTAAGTCTTGTTTAATTATCTTTCTTCAGGTAAGTTTCGATCTACCTCTACCTCTCTTTGTGTCGAGCTCTTGTCAACAGACTCTTGTTCTTACGAGAGCATCCAGGGACTGTCTCATTACGTGCCCAAACTACATCAATCTATGCTCCCTCATCTTTTCACTCACCAGTACTACTGCTACCTTCCGTCTAATATCTTCATTTCTTATCTTATCCATCTTCGTATAACCACACAACCACCTTAACATCCTTATTCCTGCTATCCCTATTTTATGCTCATGTTGCCTATGTGCTAGCCAACATTCAGCTCCATATAACATTGCATGTCTTACATTTGTTCTATAGAATTTTTCTTTTAACTTAAGGGGAATTTTGCGCTCACATAAAAACCCAGATGCACTCCGTCATTTCATCCACCTTGCTCTGATTCTATGATTTACATCCTCATCAAGCTCTCCACCTTTTTGCAAAATTGATCTCAAGTATCTAAAAACATCTTTTTTGGGTACCTCTTGACCAAGTAGATGCACATGGTCTTGATCACCATCTCTTACTAGTGAAAATCCATATTTCATATACTCAGTCTTGCTCTTACTTATTGTGAATCCTTTATATTCCAAAGTATTTCTCCACAATTCAAGTTTCCTATTAACATCACCTTTGATCTCATCAATAAGCACAATATCATCTGCAAACAACATACACTACGACACTTCCTCTTGAATATCTTTTGATAGTTTATCCATCACTAAGGCAAAGAGATAAGGACTAAAAGCCAAACCTTGGTGTATACCTACTGTGATACAAAAATCCCTTGATGTTCCATTACAAGCTTTCACACATGTGGTAACCTCATTATACATATCCTTGATCGCATTAACATACTTTAATGGTATTTTTTTTCTTCTCAAGAGTTCACTATAAAACTTTTCTTGGAACCCTCTCGTATGCTTTCTCAAGATCTATGAACACCATATGTAAGTCTTCTTTTATCAATACATTTTCATTAATTGTCGCATCAAGAAAATAGCTTCCATGGTACATCTTCCTGGCATAAATCCAAATTGATTTACAGAAACCTTGGTCTCCCTCCTCAAGTGATGCTCAATAGCTCTCTCCCACAACTTAAAAGTATGGCTCATGAGTTTAATGTCTCGATAGTTAGAACAATTTTGAATATCTCCCTTGTTTTTGGAAATAGGCACAAGCATATTTTTCCTCCAAGTATTAGACATCTTATTTGATTGAAGAATCTTATTGAAAAGATTGGTCAACCATTTTATTGCCATATCTCCCAGGCATCTCCACACTTGGACGTCATCGGGTCCCAAAGTTTTATTATTCTTCATCCTCTTTAAAGTCTCCTTAACTTCATGTGTATTAATTCTACGCACAAATCTTCTATTCAGATCATCAAAAATGTCCTCCAAATCCACCTCACCATTGTCGTCATTCTCATTAAAATGTTTGTTAAAGTAGTTTAGTCATCTTTCATTTACATCTTCATCTCTTATCAAAAGTTTTTGATTTTCATCCTTGATGCATCTAACTTGGGTTGGGTCTTTACTCTTTTTATCCCTCATTTTTGCAAGTTTGTATATACTTTTTTCCTCATCCTTGCTCCTAAGATTTTTATACAAATCTTCAAAAACTTTGCCACTAACTTCTCACACTGATTTCTTTGCATTTTTTCTTGCTATTTTAAACTTTTACAAGTTTTCATTATTGAGACTTTTATGTAAAAATTTAAAACATTCTTTCTTCTGTTTATGCAAAAATCTAAAACATTATTTATATATTTAGAAGTATTTAATTATTATAAATTTTAGTTATATAAAATAAATATTTATTTTGTGTAATGCACATAATAAAATACTTGTGAGATAACTTTTTAATTATATATGAAACCAAGAAATACTAGTGTTATCTTTTATATACTTTCAATCTAGATATTTTTACATTATCTATTAATTATAAATGTAAACAAAATTATTATTATTATTATTATTATTATTATTATTATTATTATTATTATTATATATATATATATATTTGTGTGTGAATAAATAACGGTACGTATAAAAGATAAAAAAAAAAAAAAAATTAGAATTACATAGGCCTTTATTCTTTAAATATTAACTTCAACGGCAACATGACCAAAGACGTAAACTCTACTATAAGCTCAATATCTAAATATAGTGGTCCATTATTCTACTAATTCCATCTTCAAATTTCTTCCCTTCCTTTTAAAATCTCAAGGCAATCACTTTTATCATCCTTGGCCTTTTGATCATCTAGATAATGTTGATAAATATAAGACAGAAAGCCCCACATAGCTAACAAGAAGGCTATAACCTTAACCCCATAAATCTTGTCATGAAAGACCATGACAGCAAGGATAGGAGCTATGGTCAATTCCAAATTACTTATTACAACTGAAAATAATGAAGATACCTCAAAAATCAACCCCAACATACCAAGACAAGCTATCTGCCATGCCACAGCAGTACAAACCAGAGTCATTACATATGACACACTACCGTTTTCGAATTCCTTCATCTCCATTCCCATAGTTTTCCAATCTCCACTTACAAGCAATCCCGCAATGCTACCAATTGTAGCCACGATCATTGGGTAAAAATTCATGCTTAATACAGTAGAAAACGTTTCAGTCTTTATAATTTTCTCAAAATAACATTGCATAAGAGAGTGATGCAATGCAAATGTGGCAGATGCAGCTAGGGCACAGAAGAACCCAATTATTTGCTTATGTTTGGGAAGGTTCTTTGTGTCCTCAGATTCAGTATAGAGTGCAATCAGGATAACTGACATGGTAAGGACGACTATAGAGTTTAAGATCAATGCAGTGAACTTTTGGGAATTGATGAAGAAAGTGAACACTGCATTGAAGCCTAATTGGGATGCACATACTAGTGCAAAAGTAGAAAGAGGAAGATATAAAAGTCCACATGCATACATAAAGTCCATAGCTGTTATCATTAAGCCGAAACCTAGGTACAAGGAAAATGTGATGGGAAGTTTTGGTTTGGTTTTGGAGGTATCATTATTGGGCACATTTGTTTTGGCATGTTTTGGAGAGTGAAATAGGAGTGGAATTAGAATAGGGAATCCAGCTGATTGAACAGATGCTTCAACCCATTTGCTTTTGCCACCTTTGTCAAAGTAAAACCTTCCCAAAAGAGTGGCTGAACATTGGCCTGAAAGAAGAAGGATTGTATAAAGGGACACTCGCAACCACCTTTTGTATTTCTCGAGTCTTGAATGTTGAGGATGCTGAGTAACAGTTGCGTTTGTGGTCATTGTGTGTAATTTAATTTGTGTACTTTGTAGTCTTTTGATGAGGAATTAATACAAATAAGAATTGGAGATTACTGCTATTACTTTCTCTCTGATATAGAATTGGTTCACAATTGAGATAAGAAAGGGATATATATCCAAGACACCATTTTTAAAGTTAGGATTTTCACCAACATTTTGTACAATTCTCCTGGATTGGATTATTGAATCATTGTTTGGGCCATTACATAATTATATAACCTTTGATTTAACCCCTCACTGTCTCAAACTGGTTTTATATTTATATTTTATTTATTTTTCATCATAACAATTGAGCCTTTTATCTGTGATGCAGTATTTCATTTTATTTAAAAAAAAAAAAAAAAACTTTTGGCTTTCGTGAAAAGTTATTGAATTTGAATATGTCCACATCTAATTTTCATTTCATTTATTAAAATATATTATTAAATACTGTTTACCGTACATTGTATGAATCAAATTAATAAAATTTACAAAATGCACGCAATTTATTATTATTATTATTATTATTATTATTTTAGTCTATAGTAATGTTTGACAAAAATAGTATAAAGGTTATCTAAAAGCTAAAAAGTTAACTAGAAATTGAAAAAATAATTATAAATTACACTACTACATAATAGGCCATTAACATTGGTTCTAGAAGACATTGAACATTGGTTTGAATCGATGTAATAGTTAAAATTATGTCATTTTTTACATTGGTTACAAAATTATGTCAAAATTTATGTAGATATATGGTTAAAATTATGTAATATCTTAAGCACTTTCTACATCGATTTTGACAAAATTGATGTTGAAAGTCGTATACAACATTAATTTTGTCAAAACCAATGTTGAAATGTACTATACCACATCGTTTTGGTTAAAACTAATGTTGTTTTCGTATTTTTTTATATTTTGTTTGTTTGTTAAATGAAACCAAACTTGTAAATTAAAACTAAAACCAGGTAGTATTAATGGTATTCATATATATATATATATATATATATATATATATGAATATATATTCAAATTATTATCGAATAAATATTATTAAATAAAGAAACACTTAAAATACAAACATAAAATATGCTAAACAAAAGTTTAAAAAGTACATGAAACAAGTATACCAAACTAAATCAAACTATGATCTCGATCAATACATAAATATCATCAATAAGCTATGTTAAACATAAGTTTAACAATGCTAAAATTCTTAAAACACTCAATACTTCATTTATAACACTTAGTAAACATTTTGTCCACTCAATGCACATTGTCTTTATTCTCTCTGGTTCCAATGCTCTTGGATTAGTAAAATTTTGCATCATATAATAAAACATAACTTAATCAGTCTAAATAATAACAATTATAATAAATAAAACATGTTATAAAATAAACAATTATCATTTTTCAAATATCCTTGAAACCTCCTAAGACTATGGTTGACATCTAATGCATGATGTAATAGTCACACTCAGTGTTTCTTCTTTGTTTATTACACTAAAAACAATAAAAATTCAATTTTATCCCAAAATTAATGTACAAATTAATAAAATGTCATTTTGAAGAGATCAAACATTCTTTAAATTATTTACTTTAACTAAAATTCATTTAATATTTCTCTTGCATATACTTCCATATTTATCATTAACTCCCTTCAAAGCACTAGTTAAGAAAAACATGCATATATATTGTATAATTAAAATATTTATGTATAATATTAAGGATAAAGTAAATGTGTTACAAATGAAAACTGACCTGTTAATTATTCATTTGAAGTAGCTATCAGACTTATTGTGCAAGGAATAAAATCAGGCGACACCATTATCCTTAACACATATAACCACCAATTGCCAATGTCCAGCACATTGGAGAACATTAAGTTATTATAATGCATACATTATTTAAATGTATTTGTTATGTTTTACTTACTCGCTCCTAGGTAGATATCTCTCTGTGAATTTTGCATCAATCTTTTAATATAATCCTCACATTTAAACTGTGATCACCCTAATTATTGTATGGACTATGGCTCAAGGAATCCATTCACAGAACCATTCCCTAATCGCATACTTAACTCATTCATATGCCTATTTTTGTTGAAATAATGTAAATTGTTAATCAATTTAATATAATCAATTAGGTAATAGACTATAATTAAAATATACTTACATAATCCACAATTGCATAACAGCGATGTTTGACATTGACCACTGTATGCTATTTCCCCAAGATCTTCATGCTTTATGTACAAGGGAATATTATCATTGTACACCCCAAACATAGTTGCATCCCACGACATGTGCATAGGCTTGAACAAAAGTTGTGGCATCATTAAGGGAGTCAAATATCTCCTTTGATTCCTTGTAGGAATAATAGACATTGAACAACTCGTTAGATAATGTACTCAAAAGGGTGTGATGACATACCTTATTCACGTGATTCCATTGTTCAAGCTCTTTGGCAGGCACTATAAAGTTTGGATTTTTCGTGGTAAGGGGAAAGGCTACCCATGCATCTCAAGTAGTGTGTCAACATGTTTCTGCCAACGACAAAAATGTTAGCCAGCAAAAACTTCAATTTTTGACATGACTAGGAGTGGTTTGTTAAAGGTAGCGTTTGACACTGGATGAGTCTGCACCAGTGTCGGGGTGGTAATATCAATGTTCATGTCTTCAACCATGATAGTTCCTTTAGATTGTTGGAAGTAGTGCTGAAGGTCATGAACAATGTCTTCCCGAGGCGTGTGAGAACACTACCCTTAAATATTTATCCGTGATATTCCATGCGAATCCCCAAGATTCAACAAGAACCTCTCAATCAAGCTAAGGCTACAGAAACTAGAAAGGGTGAAAATTCAAAACCAGGAACAAAGATTTTTGTGGTATGTCTGAAACAAAGTCTAAAGTGTGTATATATAGCATGAGACAGGAGCACGAAAATGGGAAAAGAAATCAGAGAATTAAATTAACAATAAAAAATATAAATATAATTTGAAATTAACATGGTAATTGATATGGTAATTATAACACATATTAAAATAGTCAAATCCCATGATTTTTGTAATGGAGCCAAATCAATTTTGTTATCATTCAAATCAAGATATTTCGGGTAAGCTCAAATATTTTCTCAAAAAGAATTTAATTAAATAATAGCATAAAACTTTGCACAACCCATTTTCACACGCATATGGGGAAATCGGTGGATTTGCACTACAACAAGCCCACATAGCCCAAGCTCATGTGCACAAGACTTCCATTTCTTGCTTGCGACTTTCAAAGCCCATATCACAAAATGGTATATCAACACATGAACTAAAGTTATCCCGAGGAATGTGAGACTTGGCCTTTTGTGATATCCTTCAAACTACAACATCCTCATTTAACAATTCTAGAATTTTAAATATCAATTCATTGGTTCCTTCAGAAGTGTTAATGCTGCCCTAGATGTGTTGCCATAATTTTGTTGACTGCCAAATTCTTGTGAAATCACATCCAAAAAGAACATGTTCATTCTCAAGAGAATTAAAACAATAAGCACAAGCTATAAGACAAGTCACTCCCTTTTTGTTCAAGTCTTTAACAGCATGGCAAGTGTAACGCCCTGAAATTTTGATAATTGAAAATAATGTTTGATTTATTTCTTGTGTTATTTAATTAATTTATTAATTTAAATTAATTGAATTATTGTGTGATTTATTCTTGTGCAACTGCTTGGTGTGGATCTTAGGTTATGTGGAGTTTGATTGATCTGCATTGGAATTGTGTGATTCCGAGTTTGACCCAAAACCTATTTTGGCAAATTCATGATCCCAGATTCATTAACCGTTGGATCGTCTTCCAATGTGAAAGGTAGGCTCGCAACTCATGTATTCATGTTTTGACCGTTAGGATTCGGGATAAACATCTGGAGCACAAGATATAACCTTTTCACAGAAACAGTGAAATATGTTTAAGTTGGGCCATCTTGCCTAGGCAAGTAAAATTTCGTCTGGGCGAGTCTTGTCGGTTACAAATACGATCAGCAGCGAGAAACCACAGTCACGAGCTGTCGCCGCTTGCTGCCAGACCACCGCAAGGAAAGAAACACTTTAATCGGAGCGGAATATCCAAAACTTACCTCAAGGAGTCGGTAGAGAATGAAGCCTTTGACCCTCCCTTCGCGGTTTCGTCGAGGTAACCATATTTTCTATGTCTTCTCCTAGTTTGTTTGGGTCTCTCTTGGCATCTCTAGTGATTTGGGTATCATTATTGGATGTTTTTACACTTCCTTTGAAATGAGATGTTGTAAAAGTTACTTTTTATAATATTGATGTCGCTTTTGTGACCTTCGCTGAAACCCGGTCACATTGGCGTGATAGGAATTTCAAAATGACGTCTTTTTTATGTGAACTCCAAAAATACCATTTTAGTTCCTTTTAAAACTGAATGGGTATTTAACCCCGAGTGTTAATATTAACCTTGCCTTCGAAATCTATACTAAATTGTCTTAGATTTGGTATATAGAGCTCTGCATTTAGACCAAAGGATGTGAACCTAAGAGATCTTAAAACGACGCTACAAGGAGCTAATAGAGAGATGTAGATAGGTGAGGAGAGTTTATTGTTTGTTTACAGCTTTTGATACCATAGTTGAGGTCAGGGAACCCAATTATAGGGATGTATGTTTGTCCCTGTGGTTTTTAACTAATTGGATGTGATATATTTGTTATTGATTAATGAAATTATGAAGGATGTTGTTGTTATAATGATTGGAAATTTTGGAAAAAGTTTTAATTACAGAGGAAACTCAACCCAAAAATTTTATATTTGTTTTTTCTATTTACTTCATTATTAAATTATAATTAGGCATAAGAGTTTGTCTTGTATACCATAAGTCTCCTCTTTAATTTAGATTTTTTTCCTAAAATATCAGTCTCATGGTATTATGGATTATGATTGTATGAGATTTGTGTTGTCTGAACACCTAGGGAATGTGAATCCCAGGCATGAATTTATGTGTGTGTGTGTGTGTGTGTGTGTGTGTGTGTGTGTGTGTGTGTGTGGAATGTGATTGCTTGTGATGATGACGATATTGGAATGAAATGAGGTTGATGTTGATGATATTGAAATGAGATGATGTTGATGATGATATGGACATTGAGATGATATTCATGATGATATTGAGATGAGATGATGTTGATGTTAATGATGTCATCATGATTGTGTATGTACATGGGGGTGCAATGACCATGTTGGATATCCCTAGAAAGGGCAGGGATCGTTTAAGAATTTTAAGCATCCCTAGAAAGAGAAGGAGAATGCTTAGAACTTTTAACTATCTTTGGTCAATGCATTGATGATGCTCATGTTTCATAAAATATAGTTGCATGAAAATAGTATAAACTTTGTCAGTAAGTATCTGCAATTTTTCATGAGGAAAACTGCTAGTACTTGGGGACATGTCACTCGGTTTGGAACTCCTTTAAGACTCATGCTGATCAAAATTAGGGGAGTTTCCGGTGCATGACAAGGTGACCTTGATAGTTGTTGCCTAGTTTTCCTAGGTGAGAATGTCATGTAGACACGCTTAGGCTATTTCTTGAAGAATGGTATCACATTGCATTTGAGAGTTGAGTCAGGTGCATGCATCATTCTGAGGATAATTGATTTGAATTATGGAAAAAGTTAATGACTAGTTTGTTGAGTGTATGTTGAATTGATGGATTATTGAGAATGATTGTGATTATTTTTATTGTTTTCTTACTAATCATTATCATATGGTGTTTTTTTTATCTTGTATAATAAATTCACCCTTGCAATTTTGTATCGTGTAGTTGGTACCTGTGATGATCGCGAACCTTCATTCTTGGAAATAGATGAGTAGCAGTAGGTGATGTTGGAAGAAGAGTATTTTGTTGGAGCCGTCAAGCTGACGTGATAACTTTGGAATTTATTTTGGGAGAGACTTGTCTTTTGTTATCAACTTTTTCTTAGTTGATTCATTGATTCTATTTGATCGGGCATGAATATCCCAGGCTTAGATTTATTTAAAAACTGAATTATGTTCTGACATGTGAATGATATGTAATGGTTTAAAATATACATACATATGTATTTATCTACATTTTTGTGCGTTCTTTGATGAGTGTATTATCGCAAAAAAATGTAACCTCATTTTCATAATCAAATCAATGGAGTTTTGAATTAAAATTGAAAATTACACGTTTAGAGTAGTGATATCGTAGCCACGAGGCGGGTCGTTACGACAAGCATCCATGTAGAATTCTCCAAATAAAGTGTTTAGTTTTGAGAGGAATATTTAAACGCCAAATAAACGTCTAATTTCCAGGCACCTTGAAATCTAAATTGTCAGTCAGACTTTCCATATTATAGTTTCCATTGGGGTTGTGTTTCCATGTCACTTTATCTCCTTTGTTAATATTCAAAAGTGAGATAGTAGAACTTCTTGCATATCATACTGGTTGAAATTGTTAACAATTAAATCATACCTCTATGAAACTGAATTTTTGTCAATGAGAACTGATTGTTGCATTTTCTGAACCGAATGGCGGATTAGAAGATATGAACAATTTTTCCTTTGATCTAAGCCATGATTGTCTCCAAATATTAATAGAGGAACAATCACCAATTTTTCACCTAATGTCTTGGTTGACAACCACCTGTAAAGTGTGGATACTACCCCAAATAAAACTTGGTTTATCCCCTTGTTTAGCATCCAAAAAATTCCCTTGAGAAAATTATCTTGCTTTGAAAACTCAAGTCACCATAGTATCTTGGTTGGTTAAAAGACTTCAATCTTACTTCCCTAGCGTAGCCAAATTGAAAGCATGAAGGTTTCTGAACCCCTTTTCGTCATCTTCTTTCTTGATTGTCATTGTTTCCCAGCTAATCCATATAATTCCTTTTGTTGAGGCATTATTTGATCCCACAGAAGGAGTTCATCATTGTTTTGCAGCTCTTCTTCAAGAGTAGATGGAAGTATATAGACGCCCATGCAATAGACAAGAATTGGTTAGCATCAGATTTGATAAGACACTACTAGAAAATAGGCTTTTAACATCGGTTGTTTTTTACTTTCAACATCAGTTTTTAACCAATGTTGAAATCACTAGTGTTAAAAGTATCGATGTTAACATCAGTTTTCAAAAATCGATGTTAACATATATTACACAACATTGATTTTTAAGAAAATTGATGTTGTATAATAAAAAATAAACCAAAAAAATGAAAAAATATTATACAGTCCAAAATAGTAAAATGACACGTGGCCACCTCATAAATGTCAATGTACACATGGCCACCCTCCATGTCAGTATTGCCTCATTAATAGGCGCTTATTCAGCCTCCAGATGCCAGCCCGGACACAATGTCCGGGTTGCTTGTCAATACCGCTACAGGAGCACGGACGTCGACCCTCCACTAGAGCGCGAACATCAGTAGTATTCTCTCTCCTCGTTAATTGTTTATCTATATGCAAGGATATTCAAATAGGTGTAACCACGTTATCTTATCATATTTCAACAAGTTATCTACTAATTGTTACTTATCTACAAGTAACAATATATCAATAAGGTACACATTATCTCCTATTCAAATTAAGATAACTGTCTGCTATTATCTGTTATTATTATCTTATCAACAGATTATCTATAAGCAATGGCCCAAGGCCCACTCCACGCTATAAATACAACCTTCCAGGTTCTCTCTACACATCTCATCTCATCCACACTCAACACACACACCATACTCATTCGGTATTCACACAGGATACCTCTCTCTCATATACACTTGAATGCATTACTCAAGTCTCTCATTCTCTATACTTTAGGCCAAGTCCTCACACTTGGTCATCCTTACAAATTTAATGTACTTACTTGAGCGTCGGAATGTTTTTCCTTTGTTTTGCAAATCCCTCCTCTAAGCAAAGCCTACCCCTACTCCGGCGCCACAGAATTTGGAGTCCACCAAGGCCACATCAAGCCCACACATGAAATTTCCAGATTTTGATAAGAACAAATATGTAAAAATCAACATTGATTTTCAGGAAAATCGATGTTGTTAGGTGTACCACAACATCATTTGTTTGAGAAACCGATTTAGAAAAAAATTTCTACATCAGTTATGTCAAAAATTGATTTGAAAAATACACTTTCTATATAGGTTCTTCCAAAATAGATGTTAAATAATATTTACATCATCAATTTTGTCTAAAATTGATGTAGAAAATTCATTTTTACATTGATTTTTCTGTAACCAATGTTGTATCGTTTATTACATAACTAATAGAATGTCATTTTAAAAAATAATATATGGTCTATTCTCTTTATTTCCCTCGTAATATTAAAATACACATTAAAAGTTTAAACAAATTTTTTAATGCACTTCTATATTTTATATTGTCAAACATCTAATAATGAGAACTAAGAAGGATGTAAATAACTTTGTGTACAAATTAATGTAAATTAAACATTTAAATAAATAACTAAATTAAACAAA
>PYAF01002917.1:1341749-1366193 GCA_007407185.1 Glycine tomentella | reverse complement strand
TATATACCATACTTCCTTTAATTTTCATTAATTTTTAATTATACATTTTAAACTCAATAACTTAATTGATAAGATTTATTTTTAAAAGTTATATGATACGTCACTAAATTTAGCTAGTGCCTATTATAATTGATTTGATTTCGTCCCTATCTATATATGTATATATTGATTGGTTGATATATATAACCAAATTCTTCCAAGTATTTGTGAATTCTATATTCTAGATAAATAAACAAATTCAAAATGAATAAATAAAAAACAATTATCATATGCATTATAAAAAAATCAAAAATTAATGAAAATTAAAGGAAGTATGGTATATATCAGTATAAAGTGTTAGAGTCTAAATACATTTTATATCTTAATTTTTTTTGTCCAATAAAATATATTTTAAATATTTTTCTTCTTATATAAACAAAGATTAGGGAATAAAACTATTTGTGGACAAGAAAAATCAACGGAAATAAATGCAAAGACAATTAACCTTCTTAAATATTTAAAATATCACATGTCATGACCAGAAGAAAAGTTTTATACATGCCCGTACCATCCCACAATAAGTCAATTTGGGTCTGCCAATCCCCACTCTTGAAAAAGGAAAATGATAAACCTCAAAGTCATCGATGTGATATGTGATATGATAAAAATTTAAAAATATATAAAGCCATAGAGAAAAAAAAAAAAAGGAATGAAAATGAATTGTAAGAAAGTGAAATGTATGAAAATTTGAACTCATTCAAAATCATATAAAAAAATAAACTTTGGAAGAAAACGAGCATGACATTCACATAACATGTTCTGGTCCAACACTAATTATTATGCTACCTACCATAGCCGATATAGCAACCAGAGTGGCCCAACACAAAAGTTACAAACTGGTATTTTAGACAATGCAATTAAATTGTGATGAATATTGTCATATGCCTAAAAACACATTTCAAAATAAAATGAAACCATTTGAAATAATTTGACATAAGTTGAAATGATTCAAGACTAGAAAATTCTCTCTAAACTAAGCTTTAAAGCTAACTCCTCCATAATAATTGAATTTGTTAGACTTTAATTCCTTCTAAGATTAAAACTTGTCTAATATTTATTTATATTTATAAGTACTTAAAAAATAAATCCCACCATACCAGCACTTTATAGTTTATACTGTCTTTTTCCTTTAAATTTTGCATGTTATGTCCATGTAATGTGATATCTGCTTCTGCAATATTGTGGCATATCATCTAAGCACCTTTGGATCTTATCTTATTACATTGATCTACTTTCACTTTTAATAGAACATCACATTCAATACTTTTTCAATTTCTGGAAAAACTGATGTTATCTTATGCTTATCAACATCGTTTTTTGAAAAATTGATGTTAACATTCACAGAACAATATCGATTTTTTAAAAATTGATGTTAACATCGTCACATTAACATCAATTTTTTAGAAACTAATGTTAACATCACCACGTTACCATCAGTTTTTCATAAACCGATGTTAACATCGATTTTTTCAAAAATCGATATTAACAAAATCAATTTATTTACAAAAGTGTCACCATCATTTTGTTAACATCAATTTTATAAAAACCAATATTAAAGTAATGATGTTAACAATGATTGATGCGTCACCAGATATTATCTTTTAAAAAGCCAAAAGCAGCCTTTTTCATTAATAAAATGTCAAATAATATATATGGACATGTTTATATGGTATTTTTACATGGTTTTAATTTTATTTTATTAATAAAATATATTTTAGGATGTTTATAATTTTAGTTTTTTCAACTATTTTTAAACTCTTGTTGTTATGTTTATAGATAAATTATTTTAATTATATTTTTTTAGTTTTACTTATTATATTTATTTTCATATTGTATATTCTACTATTAATGTTAAATAATATCTTAAAATACTTTCAATCAAATTTAAAGTAAAATAAAATAACATACACTTAAGTACATGTCATACTTTCAAGATTATCCTCTCATATGTCAATGGTGTTTGAGGGCTGCCATTATTTGGGAAGGACCTTGTCAACATCTAGGGAGCAGAATATTTGAGGTTCTCCTTGTGGTTGTTGGTGACTATTAATTGGGATATAAAATAGTTATATTGGGGGTGGCTAGCCATTGGTTGTCCTTTGTACGGCTGATTGTGTGAGACATTGAGAACAACACAATGGAGAGCTGATACATTAACTAATGGCTGCTAGATAGAATATAAGTGTGTAGCTAATTTTTTGGTGGGGTGTTAGTTAATAGTTGGTAGCTTTTTGTTAGTATTTGGTAATTGGTCTAGGTTTTGTTATATTAATATGGGATAACCTGATACCAAAGAACTTATTATGTAATTAATCTTGACACCACTTGTGCCATTATATTAATACAAATTCTTATTTGCTGATTAAAAAAAATGTCATACTTTCATTATGATAAGTTTAATGGTTAATTTTAGTTCTATTATTATTAATATCCTATGCAATTAAGGGATAAATAATTAAATATAATAAAATCTTATTTTTCTTCTCTCTTTGTTGGTTTACAATAGAAGTTACTTTCAAGCCATTTTTATATAAATTCACATTTTTTTTAATTTTGATCCTAATAATTTTTTATTCATTTTTAATGACTATAAATTTATGTTTTCTTAATTTTAGTCACAATAAATCCTTATTTTTTTTCATTTTTGATCCGTATAAGTGCAAACTTATAAAGATTAAAAATGAAAAAATTATAATATTAAAAGAACTAAAATTAAAAAGAATGCAAACTTATAAGAAATAAAAAAAACAAAAAAACTTATAAGAATAAAAATTTTAAAACGTAAATTTATAGGAAACTATTTTTTTTATAAAAAAAAAGGTAAATATATAAGAATTAAAATTAAAAAAAATACAAACTTTACGTTATCAAAAACATATTAAAATCTTTTATTATAACCTTGACAAACGAACTTTTACTATTACCATAATTAATTTGAAACTGGTGGAGTTGATTATTAAGGGTGAAAATTATCTAAATTAAATGATATGGTACAATGGATGAATAGTCCATATAACTATGACAAACAACGTTTGCTATTACCCTCTCATGTTACACTTTATCGCATAGAGGACAAAAAAAAAAAAAAAAAAAAAAAAAAAAAAAAAAAAAAAAAAAAAAAAAAAAAAAAAAAAAAAAAAAAAAAAAAAAAAAAAAAAAAAAAAAAAAAAAAAAAAAACTAGAGAACTACTAATTTCAACTAATCTCAACGTCATATTTAATCGAGTGTCACTAATTTTTCTATGTAAATTGAAAAACTTAAAATACATATCATGTGTGGAAATTGGTGGGAACCATGAACATGCAATCTATTTTGGACTATTTAATAATTTCTCTTTACCCTACCTTCCAACACAATTTGAAAAAAGGATTGTTGTATAAGTATGACTTGATCAGAATTTGGTCCATCCATCCCATCAGCAAATTTCTACCTCACCGTTTGCAACCCCAAGGCCATCACTTTTCTCTGCCTTAGCTTTATGCCATAGTTCTTAAATATCTTTTCTTGAATTATTGAAAAATTTAATTAATTTATAAAAGTAACTCTTGAGAAATATTATTTTTTTTATATATAAATCAAGAGTTACTTTTACAAATAACATCATAAGTAAAATACATAAAAAATAATATTTCTTTAAGAAAAAATTATGAACATGTGTTAGGACAATTTATTCTATTATGTCTTTGTTATCGGCAGATTTTACATTTTTTTTTTCTGATATGCCATTCAATTTCTTCGTTCATTTAAGTGGGAATACGATTTGAAATCGGACGACCTTTTGCACTTCTCCTTTTGCTTGGATTAGGACCCCATTAATCTCCTTCATATTCTAGTCACATTCATTCGTGGGACAGTAAACCAAATGAGTTGTCGTAGATGAGCAATATGTTCTGAAAAGTAAATAGCAGTGACACATAGTTCATGTGATCTACAAAAAAACATGTTTTCGACCCTTAAAACAATATTTAAGTGGTCATGTTAGCCATTTTTTTTAAATTTCTCCAAGACATTAAAAAAATGTCTTCAAATTTTTTTCATAGTTTTCACGTCAAAGAATCCAAAAAAAAATATTGTCTAGCAGTTTCATCAACAAGGCCCTCAAAATAATTGCCAAAAAACAAAAAAAAAGGACATGTTTTCGACCCTTAAAACAATATTTAAGTGATCATGTTAGCCATTTTTTTAAAAATTTCTCCAAGACATTAAAAAAAATATCTTAAATAATGGACTGGTACACTACGTATAATGCTAAAATTACAGTCTAAAATGACAATACTATGTACTATATCGATAAAAGTAAAAGTTGGAATAACGACATGTCTCAATTAACATTAGATACCAGACAAACCTCTACCCAAATACACAATTCTAACCTTATCATAATTCAATAACATCAACGTGACAATTATTCAGTTGTCTATATATAAACAAAACTCCCTCAATATAGCCACATTCTTCGACACAATACCCTCACAAACAAAATTCAATCTTCATATTATGGCATTCTTGGGAGAAACAAGCACTCAAATCATTGCTAACTCGATATTAGCATTCATTTTTCCAAATGGATCAATCATACACAACAAAACTAGTGTTTATTTTCAATGTCCTACTCCAATACCAATGCGAGTTTCTACTGAGTGTTCTTTCCAAACACTAAAAACTAGAATGCACAACACCCTTTAGCTAACCAATGACCAATCTGTGAATGAAATCTACTATCAACAACCATTCATCAATGCAAGTCAACAATATTTTTTTCATTCTCTACAACTGAAAAATGATAATGATGTTTGCACAATGTTAATGTGCCATGAAAAACAGACATGTGTTGGTCCTATAAAATTATTATGTATCATCAACAGAACACCCGATGGTATACTCAACCTACTTCGATCCATCATCACTCCTACTCATGATGCAATGTTGTATTACAACAGCAAATGAAAGATACCACGACAAGGCAATTTTTTGGGTTACTCCTTTACTAGAACAAATCCAATAAGATTTCAAATTCCTTCCTGATGCAACATCGAAACACTTAAGGATATAATCAAGCAAGTTGTGCCCCTAGAGGTTCCCCCTTATGCAATGCACGAATCACAGGTGGTTGGTCAGACAATTGTTCTTCCGACAACCAGGCCATTAAAAATATTCAAAAAAATTAATCGAATATGAAATAATACAACTGAAAAACGATGAAGACGTATTAAAGGTGTTAGTAGAATCCAATTACTGGAAGCATTTCTGTCCAATAGAAATTTTAGCTATTTTAAACAAACTAATAATCCAACTACTGGAAGAAGCCATGTCTGCTGCACAACATCTGTCAAATAATGATTAGTTTCCGCATTTTCATGTTTCAATTGTTATTGTTAGTACGTTTTGTTATTTTCGTTTTTTAAAGTTCTGTTTGTTGTGTTTGTCTCTCTAATTGCTATTGTTTGTACATTCCGTTATTTTATTAGGTTTTCAGTATTATGTTTATCTACGTAATTGTTAATATTTTTGGTTGTTTTAATGTTTTAATTTCATCGTATAATATAACTGAGATATGATAATTATATATCTGTTTTATTTTTTAATCAACTTATTTTTTAATCACGTTGTCTTTTTTTTATTTTAACATAAATATTTATTAAATTTAATACAAGTAATAATTATTAAACCAATAAAATATATTTTTAATTTTCTTCAAAAAAATTAAAAATATTCTTTTAAAAAAGCTAATTTTAAAAAAAAACTGTACAGAAGTCGGGTTGTGAATTCCCGACTTCCCACGATGCACAAATAATTTTTTTTGTTATAATATAAACTAAAAAAAAGGAAAAGGCTAGTGAGAAGTTGGGTTCCCACTTCCCAACTTCTCACAGCAACACAAAACTAGTGTAAACACGGAAAAAAAAATCTAACATAGTGTAGATTGGACATTTTTTCACCCAAAGTGATGTAGATGGGGAAAAAAACCTGCAAAAGAACCCAATTGCATGCTTTTCTCTGGAAAGACCAGTTGAGTCCTCGTCGGCATTGGCGTTGATTGCAAGCAGGGAAGCTGATATGGTAAGGAGGACTACATAATTGATTATAGATGCAGTGAACTTCGGGGAATTGAGGAAGAAAGAGAACACTGTATTGAAGCCTAATTGAGTGGCACATAGTAGAGAATAGGTGGAAAGATGGAGATATAGAAGTCCATAGGAATACATCAAGTTGTCCCGTGAGAAGTAAGCCAAAAGCTAGGTAGAGGAAGACAAGGGTGGAAAATTTTGGTTTGTTTTTGTAGGAATCATCATTGCTGAGATTGTTATTAAACTTGGCATGTGTTCGTCTTGGGAAGTAAAAAAGGAGTGGAAGAAGTACAGGAAATCCAGCTAATTGAACAAATGTTGCCATCCATTTGCTATTACCACCATTGTGATAGTATAACCTTCCCAAAAGAGTAGCTACAGATTGGCTTGCCAGAAGAAAGGTTAGTATAGGGACACGCGAAACCACCATTTGTATTTTCTGAATCTTGGATGTTGAAGTTGTTGTGTGACACTTGTGCTTCTGTCTAAGTTGTGTGCATTTTTCTATCATTTGAGGAATCCACACGAAAAATTGAGATTAGTTCTAACTTCTATGACTTCTATCTTGCATAATTAGAGCTAAACTAAAGTAGTGTGATGCTGGTGAAGCAACGTTCCTCATTAACCTTATACTAAATTCTTCTGTTGAATCAAATAGAATGTTGAATTGAGGAGATTATTATTTAGTATAAGAATAAAGAGGACTTGCTTCTCAATTAAGTTCCTCCTTAATGCTGGAGAAGCAAGATTTCTCCTTAATCTTATATACTAAGTTCCTCTATCATCATGTTGAATTCAGCTTATTTGAATCATTATATCTTTGTTTATGCCTTTAAATTCTTTTTGTGTGATAATAAAACTAAATACACGTGTTCAATCAACCAATCTCTCAATTTTTTTTTCAAGTTTCATCTTCTAGATATTGATATGGGACATGACCATATTATTAGCCAATTACAAGCAACACTTTTCTAAGGGAAGGACTAGAAGGTGGATTGGTCTTGGCCAAACATAGTGAGGTTCATCATCTACCTGTTTGCAATAATAGCTAACATAGTGTAAAATCCTAGTAAAAGGTGTTGGGAAATCGAGGGGATAAATATCGTGGAGATTTACACCTGTAACCATATAAGTGAATTAGACACCACACCTTAACCCAAAATCTTAAGGCTCAGGTTTATGGGTCTTTTCATCACTTATATGGTGCTCAACTTTTCTATTTCTATCCGATGTGAGACTTTAACTCACACTTGTACTCCAACAATCTCCCCTTCAAGTGTGAGTCTCTTCCACATGGTAGTTTCCCCCTCGAGCGGAAGTCACAATTCACAAGTAGTAGCCTTTAGAGCTTATGCTCTAGTAAACTCTTATCGTCGCAACACTTGCGGTTCTCGCTGCCTGGCCTCCATGCATGAACTCACCCGTCAGGAAGACTTTCGATATAATGGATCTCCAAGTCCATGGATCCACAAACGCCATGCATGAACTCACCCGCCAAGAAGACTTTCGATACAATGGATCTCCAAGTCCATGGATCCACAAACGTCTTCTTACTTGTCTGAGCCGATCACCAAGTCGAACCATTGGCTCTAATACCAATTGTTGAGAAATCGAGGGGATAAATATCGGGGAGATTTACACCTGAGTAACCATATAAGTGAATTAGACACCACACCTTAACCCATAACCTTAAGGCTCAGATTTATGGGTCTTTTCATCACTTATATGGTGCTCAACTTTTCTATTTCTATCTGATGTAGGACTTTAACTCACACTTGTACTCCAACAAAAGGAACATAGTGATTCTTATGCATGAGATAAAAGGGTGAAGATTTTGATTAACCAGTGATTATTATCTTCCTTTCGTGTCTGTTTCTGTTTCAAGAATAACCAAAAAGGTTCAAGAACCAGTGAGAGTTTTTAAAGAAGTGAGTGTGATTGAGAAACTAACCTGTATTTTGTAGCTGCTGCTCTTGAACCATCTCCATTAAAAAAAGTAATGAAAACTACGAAGGGGATAACATCAAGATTTGAAGTGGAGCTTGCAAATCATAAGTGAGCCACAAATGGAAGATATAAGGTGGGTTGGATGGTTAAAGAAGAAGAAAAGAAAAAAATATGTCGCAAGTTAGATCCTCAAAAAAAAAAAAGTGAGCAGCAAATATTGAAGTAGGACTAAACACAAGATAGATAACTCAAATAGTGAGTTCAAGTTCATGTACACAAGACTTTCATATCTTGCTAAACACTATGAAAGTCTATATCACAAAATGATATATAAACATATGAATAGGGGTTCTTAATTTCAAATGGAGAAATAGTGATGATTTTGAGATATTAAAAAATAAAGGTGAGGCTCCTACAAGCAAAGAATTCAACAGCAAAGGTAATAAATATACATTTTCCACTGATGAAGCAAGCCCTCTTATGCTTATATGCTCTCATCTCAAAGAATACTATAAACATCTTCATCATTCATCCTAATGTAACACGTTATTGCAAATACAAAAACAAAGAAGGAAGAGAGTTTCATTGCAAGGGCTCCCCAACCTATAACACCAGAATGCTTTAATATGGCTGGAATGACAATGCTTCCAACAACAGCTGAGCCCCCGGTTAAGAACTTGGTTGCATTCACCCAGCTGCTCCATCATTCATCAGATTCAGACCACGCAAAAAAATAAAAATACAATTGAATGATTCAATTTCCCAGCTTGGACTAGGAGAATTCATACACTAACCTGCTATCTGATTCAGAAAATAATAAAGAAGAATGTTCAGATCCCGCAAAGAAGAGCAAAGGCATTGGAAGAAGCACATATGTTATCGCTGTGGTATCTGTGGTATCACAGGTCACAGGTCCCCTCACACACACACAATTTTACTGAGAAGAAAACTCTCGTTCTATTAATAATAGTCTGCCAAGCCACACGGACTCCTTTACATAATATGCTATTTATAAGCAATAGAAATTAAACCTAATCAATTCGTAAATTTAAATTTTAAATTGAAACAAAATCTCTCCCCATATCTTTCCACAATATCTCTCTCCATATCTTATCTTTTCTCTTATCTTTTCACTCATATCTTTTCACATATCTTTCCCCATAATTCTCTCTTTTATTTTAAATTTATACTTCGTAAACAATATTTATTTTAAAGTTTATTCCAACAAAATCCGCCCATAAACTTTAAAAACTTCTTCCATCTTTCATTCCCAACATCTTCTTAAAATTCTCCAGCAGCAGCGTCGGTAATGGCTGTGTGAATATATCTCCGACTTGTTCTTGGCTCGCCACATAACTTAACTCCACCTTCTTTTCTTTTACTTGATCTCGAATGAAGTGGAATCTAACATCAATATGCTTGCTTCTTTCGTGATTAACTGGGTTCTTCGCTAACTCGATTACCGACTTGTTATCAACCCGGATCTCGGTTGCATCAACCTGAATTTGCTCCAGCTTTTCCAACAAATTCCTCAACCAGACTGCATGGCAAACACACCAGGATGCCGCAACGTACTCGGCTTCACATGTTGATAGAGTCACAATTGGTTCCTTCTTTGACATCCAGGCAAAAGCCGTGTTTCCCATGAAGAATACATAACCAACCGTGCTCTTCATATCGTCCACGTCTCCACACCAATCATTGTCCGAGTAGCCCTTTAACTTGTAATTTTCCGACTTCGAATAAAGAAGTCCTTGTGAGATCATCCCTTAAATGTACCTTAGAATCCTTTTAGCCATTTTCCAATGAGAGTAACTCGGCTCTTCCATAAACCGGCTTATAATTCCAACACTTAAACACAAATCCGGCCTCGTACATGTTAAGTATCTTAAGCACCCCACCAAACTTTTATAGTTTCTAGGTTCAACACGTTCTCCTCCATCATATTTTGAAAGTTTTGAACCGGGTTCCATAGGTGTTGAAACCGGATTACAATCTGCCATATTAAACCTTTTCAGTATTCCCTTCGCATAAGTCTCCTAAGAGACAAAAATTCCAGCTTCGTCCTGTCTGACTTCCAAACCGAGAAAATATCTCATCAGGCCAAGATCAGTCATCTCAAATTCTTTTGACATCTTCTTCTTGAACTCTTGTGCCATTTCTTCACTGTTCCCCATGAAAATCAGGTCGTCAACATATAAAGCTACAAGCAATAAATCATCAACCCTTTTCTTAACATATAAGGCATGCTCATAGGGACACTTTTCAAAACCATCCTCCTTGAAATATGCATCAATGCGGGTATTCCAGGCTCTCGGTGCCTGTTTCAGTCCGTACAAAGCTTTCTTCAATCTTAATACTTTCTTTTCTTCTCTGCCCTTCAAGTATCCCGGAGGTTGTTTGAGATACACCTCTTCTTCAAGTACACCATTCAGAAATGCCGACTTGACATCCATTTGGTAAATCGGCCACCCAAATTGAGCTGCTTGCAAGATCAACAATCTGATTGTCTCCATTCTAGCAACAGGTGCGAACACCTCATCATAGTCTATTCCTGCCTTTTGCGCATACCCTTTAGCTACCAGTCGGGCTTTATATCGCTCTATCTCTCCATCAGCATTCATTTTCTTCTTATAAACCCATTTAACTCCAATGGGTTGACTTCCTTTTGGCAACTCGGCCAGCTCCCAAGTATCATTCCGTTCAATAGCCTTGATCTCTTCATCCATGGCGCTTTGCCATTTCTCATCTCGGATTGCTTCTTCAAACCTTATTTCTTCAGAATCTGTCAACAAACAAACAAGATGGGCTTCGCTAGTTGAATCATACAAATCCTGCAAACTCCTCATCCAGGGTTGTCTCATCTCGTCTTCATCAGCTGTCTCATGCCTTGCCGGGATCCAACTTGGTGATCCGCCTTCCTTCTCATCTTGGATAACCATCTTTTCGGGATCTGATTTGATCTCAGATGGAATACTCCAATTCCATTCATCATCTTCATTTACTTTCACATCTCGGCTTATCATTACCGTCTTGGTGCTGGGATCTAACATCTTGTAACCCTTTGTCTTCTCGTCATATCCAATGAAGATAAACTTCCTGCTCTTGTCTTCTAACTTGGTTCTTTGCTGATCAGGAATGTGTGCATAGGCCACACTCCCGAAGACTCTGAAATGGCCAACTGATGGCTTTTGACCCGTCCATAATTCCTGTGGGGTCTTTCCATTCAGATTGGAATGCGAACAGCGGTTTTGTACATATACAGCACACAGAATAGCCTTCCCCCAAAACTCCTTAGGCATACATCTCAGCTACTCCATTTTGTTGTGGTGAGTATGGTGCAGTTAAGAACCTTCTAATGTCGTACTCCTCGCAATACCTTCTAAATGCATTTGATGTGTAATCCCCACCTCGGTCAAAGCGTATCAACTTGATCCTCCTTCTAGTCGAATTTTCGATCATTATTTTGAAATTCTTGAATACTTCAAACACCTTGGATTTTTCTTCCAGCAAATACACCCAAGTTTTTCGACTGAAATCATCTATGAATGTAACAAAATACCTCTTTCCACTGAAGGACCCAGGAGAGATAGGTCCACACAAATTGGTATGAATTAGTTCTAGTGGTTGTCGTGCTCGGTATTTGGCCGACCTCTGAAATGGACTCCTAGCATGTTTACTCAGCACACAATCTTCACAGAATCTCTTCTCACAGTTCAAACTTGGCAACCCGTCCACCATATTCTTATTCATCATCTCGGCCAGGCCTCCATAGTGAAGGTGCCCAAATCGACGATGCCATAAGGATGTTTCATCACTCATTTCGGCTTGCAAACAGCCGACCTCCACACTTCTCAAGGTTAATTTGAACATTCTATTTTTCTCCATCTGTACTCGGGCTATCAGTCATCCTTGTTTCTCCTTCAAGAGGAGAACTTGGTCCGACATGATAACCAAGTAGCCTTTCTCCATCAGTTGTCCCACACTAAGAATATTACTTTTGAGTTCAGGCACATAATAAACATCTTGAATAAGCCCAACTCGTCCATCTTTCTGCAAGAAGCTAATCGTACCTCGGCCTTTTACACCAACCTTTGAAGCGTCTCCAAAAGAAACATGTCCGACTTCTGTTTGTTTCAGATTACTGAACAAATGCTTATACCCACACATATGATTGCTTGCACCAGTGTCTATAAACCATTCCATCTCGAATGCTTGGTTGACTTCACCTCCAGCCATCATCAGAACTCCTTCATCTCTTACTTCTTCTGCAGCAAAATTTGCAGTTTCATTTGTTCTTCTTTCGCCTCGGCAATCCTTCGCAAAATTACCAACTCGGCCACAGTTGTAGCATCTGTCCGAGTTGCAATCTCTTGAGTAGTGTCCGTACTTTCCATATTTAAAACATTCTACATTTGAATGTCGACCTCTTCCACGACCTCGGCCTCTACCACCTCTGTCGTATCCACGTCCACCTCGGCCACGTCCTCTACCTCTGAAATTTTGAGAATAGAGCGCTTTCTCGTCCTTGATTGAAACTTTTGTCTGGAGTGCTTGCTCCAGTGACTCTTCTTTCTTCTATTTCTTTCTTTGTTCATGCGCCTCTAAGGAGCCAGCAAGTTTGTCAACAGTGAGCATTGCTAGGTCCTTTGACTCCTCAATCGCACATATAACATTCTCAAAGTCGTCAGTGAGAGACCTCAGAATTTTCTCCACCACTCTAGTATCGGGCAGCATCTCTCCATTTCTCTTTAGTTGATTTACTACGGTTTGAACCCGAGTAATGAAATCGAATACCCTTTCTCCTTCTTTCATTTTCATTCCTTCCAATTCTCCACAGAGTCTGAAGTCGGACCTGCCTAACTCGATCAGCTCCCTTGCAGACTTTTGCAAGAATGTCCCACACCTCTTTTGACGTTGTTGCGCCAGCGATCTTCTCAAATCCGGAATCATCAACAGCCCGGAACAACATATACAACGCCCCTTTATCTTTCAACCACATCTCTTTCAATGTCTTGTTCTACGCCGCCGTGTATCCTGTCGTGGATGGTGGTTCTTCGAAACCATCATGGACAACCTCCCAACTATCATTAACTCCCAACAGAGCTTTCATCTGGATACTCCAATTCTCATAGTTAGCCATTGTAAGACGGGGTAATGGCAAACTACTATTTGGATCACTCTCCATTCTCTCAAGCTCGGATACCAATTTGTGGTATCACAGGTCACAGATCCCCTCACACACACACACACAATTTTACTGGAGAAGAAAACTCTCGTTCTATTGATAATAGTCTACCAAGTCACACAGAGTCCTTTACATAATATGCTATTTATAAGCAATAGAAATTAAATCTAATTAATTCATAAATTTAAATTTTAAATTGAAACAAAATCTCTCCCCACTTATCTTTCCATAATATCTCTCTCCATATTTTATCTTTCCCCATATCTTTTCACATATCTTTTTACATAATTCTCTCTTTTATTTTAAATTTAAACTTTGTAAACAATATTTATTTTAAAGTTTATTTCAAATGCAGCAGGAATAGAAAAAGATGCAATAACATACAAGAACATTTTCTTGCCATCACGTAACAATCCCATAAATGAAAAAGGACAATTAAATAGCATGCAGGAGAATCGAATTCAACGATGCTTTATCTCACCATTAGCATCGGCCACCAATTATAATACAACGCACATGCCTGCCACATAACAAATCTTAGTAAACAGTGATAATTGTGAATGACATTAACTAGGACAGAAATGAATCATTGGCTAGATCTCTTCTTTGGTGTCAAAGTAATAGTTGGAGCCAGGGTAATGGACCTACTTACCTTGCTTGTAGAGATTGATAGAAAAGCAAGGATATGGACTAGTGAGAGGGAAAAAAAATTTAAGTACTAGCTAGAATTTATAATATAATAGAAAGAAAAGTGAAAATATATTGGTAGAATACTTAAAATAAAAGATGTTGGCAAAATATTCTTGCTTAACACACATTATCCTAAATAGAGGAGTTACATATTATAGGTCTTATCAATTATTCTCGTTACATTGGTTAAGAAATTAAAAATAAAATTGTAAATATAATAGAAGAGTCTAAAAAAAGTCATAAATAATATAAATGCATTTTAATAAAAAAATGTTTTAATTTTTTAATCAATATCCTAACTGATAAGCATTTGTCATATACTCCATTGGACTCATATATAAGAAAAATAATTAAATTCACATTAATTAAAAAATTAGTTAATATTATTTAATTTTATTAATCTAAAAACATAAGATTATTTTTAAAATACTCTTCATTAAAACTTGTTATCTTAAATGGAAAAGAATAATTGAAAATGTAACTAGAAATAAATATATAATATTTTAAAAATGGTAACACTAAATATAATAAAATTAGTTAAATTTATTTATATTTAAATTTAATATATAAGATTATTTTTTATTTATATATAAATCAGGATGAGTATTATATATATTCACTGAACACCTCACAGCCACCTTACAATGTGCACTGTGCAAGTGTCCCACTGAATATAGCTGCTGTAGGAAAGTTCTAGTGACAACTATACCGCAATGTTTGTTAATCTTACCAGCATATATATGCTATGGATCCTGTGTATCTCTTATGCGTTTTCTCGTATATTCTATGATATGAATCGTTATTATGTTCACAATCACATGTCATCGTCTCTTGCATCCCCTACACGCACAACGTACGTGAAACATATATATATGTTCGCTCGGGTTTCAAACTTTGAAAACAAAACCAAGTTGAAATCTCTGGTTAATTGTTTGTTTAATTACGCTTGATCATACACTAATGGGTGTCCTAGATAGCATTTCGGAGCTATGTGAATCCTGCCACCACACCAGTAAGTTTAAGAAACGTAAGCCAATTCAGGTACGTAAAAGGTGGTTTCTCATTAATTTGTTGCTTTCGATTTCGTTATTTTGTTATTTCAACTTCAGATAATTATGTAATGTTTACCAATAATTAGTTGCACCAACTTTTCCGCGAAACAAAAATCGAGATAACATAGATATATAGTACATATATTATATATAATAAATTTGTTAACTTTATACTAATTATTTAAGAAATTATATCAACGATGATTTTGTGATTGAACGAGGATGATTTGGTGATATAGACAGTGGAGATAAAGGTGAAGATGGATTGCGAAGGGTGCGAGAGAAGGGTGAAGAAATCGGTGGAAGGCATGAAGGGGGTGACGCAGGTGGAAGTGGAACCAAAGCAGAGCAAGCTCAGCGTCACCGGCTATGTGGATGCACATGAAGTTTTGGAGCGTGTGAGGCACCGCACGGGCAAGAAGGCAGAGTTCTGGCCCTACGTCCCATACGACGTCGTGCCGAAACCTTACGCACCCGAAGCTTACGACAAGAAGGCGCCACCTGGGTACGTGCGCAACGTGCTGCAGGAGCAGGATCCACAAGCTTCCGCGCTCGCACGTGCCAGCTCCTTCGAGGTGAAATACACCACCGCCTTCAGCGACGAGAACCCAAATGCTTGCACTATCATGTGAATCTGTGATATTATATGAATCTGATATCTGTAGTCCTTCTACACTTTCTATCAGTGTAATTGCGTTGGTTTTTTTTTTTAAAAAAAAATAATAATTATAAATATGCACTTTTTTCCTTTCTTTTTTTTTCACATTTGTGCACACCCAAAAAGTGTGTACATTTAAAATATATAATTTGTTCTTTTACCATTGCGTAGGTCTTTGCTCATGAGTTTGTTTGCACTAGAATGCCGTGGATAATTCTCGAAGCACCGAGTTTTTTTATTGTTATTACTGAAGATAACTTTGAAACTTGGACAAGGTTAATTATGATGGAGTTTGAAAAGCAAATGATGATTACACTAAAATTGGCTGGCATATTCTGATGAGTGATGACTTGTTATACGAAAAGAATAAAAAAGCAGAGGCCAAGCTAGCATTGGATGAAGCACTCAAGCACATATGTTATCGCTGCAGGAGGAATAAAAATGATGTAATTAATAGTAGTAATATACAAGAAGATTTTTCTTGTCACGAAAACAATCCAACAAATGAAAAAGAAACTATTATATAGCATGCTGGAAAATCGAATTCGATGATGCTTTATCTCACCAGTTAGCCTTGGCCACCAACCATTGTACAAAGCACATGCCTGCCACATAGAACATAAGATAGTAAACAGATAAACTTTAGCCAATAACGTACAGATATGAGAGTATGATGACTAGGAAAAAAAAGGTTAAACGAAAAAGTGATTCCAACAAAAAGACACGGTAACTATAGTTTTTGTACCATAGTTTTTGTGAGCTAACAAAAGTTAAAGATGTTTGACTTTATCCAGATTCCCCATTTTCTAAAACATCAATACATTTCACAAAAATAGTTTTAGAATGTTTGTCATTTCCACAAACAATAATTTCATTAATTCACTAACTTCCATACAAATTGCTAAATTGGGATTTTTTTTTTTTTTTTAACTCCCAACATCAGAAGATAGTGGAAGCAAAATTAGATACCTATCAGCAATAATATTGCTCGAATTCTGGATGGTTCATTTTTCCTTTACTTTTTGTCAAATTAAGTTACTGATTTGTGTTTGATACCTGTATTTATGACCCAATGCAGGAGTTGAAGCAAGGGGCTTTATATTTGGTCCACCACCCATTGCATTAGCTATTGGAGCAAAATTTGTCCCCATGAGGAAACCCAATAATAAATTGCCTGGTATGATAATTATGATTTGAGATCTTTGAATTTCTGTGTTGTGTATGTTCCTCTAATTCTAAGTTTTGTACTTCTTCAATGTGGTCATTAAATGCTCTTAAAGTTTCTATGACATAGAAGATGTTTTGATTTATTTGAATGGTCATGTTTCAATTATCTTTACAGGGGAGATGATCTCAGAAGAGTATTCTTTGGAGTATGGAACAGACAAAATGGAGATGCATGTAGGGGCTGTACAACCTGGAGAACGAGCCTTAATCATAGATGATCTTATTGCCACTGGGGGAACGTTAGGTGCTGCAATTAAGCTTCTAGGTAAACTTGTCAATATTAATGTTTTATGGGCTAGCAAAGAAAATCCTTTGAGTGAAAGTTAGTGTTTCTGCCTTCTTAAAGCTATCCATGAGTAGGTCTTGACTCCCATCTTAATCACACTTATTGGTTTCATATGATGTGCCTCTCTCCTTAAAAGTAAAAGTTGTAGTAAAGAGGCTTTGTTGTACCTTATATTAGAAAGAACTTGTATTTTTTTCAACCTCTTTCGTATCTATCGCTCAGTTCATCTACCGTCGATCCCAATTAATTTGGATTAAAAGTGTTGTTATGTTGATGTTTAGAGGTCGTGCAAATGACCAAATCTGAACTTAAGACCTATTGAGCCACAAAAGAGATCATCCTATCAATGTTTTTAGCATTCACGATTATCGTTTTTCTTTCTGTTTATTTATACATTCAGAAAAATAATGCATGCATGATGTATTATTAATTGGAGACAAAAGTTATCTTTCTGTATAACAATTTAAAACTATTTTATATCATCGGTGTATAATTTTTTCTCATATATATTACCGTACATGCATGATATAATAAGTTAAAATGTTAAAATGTTTTAGTTTTTTTCTTACTTTTTTTAATGCAGTTTTTTCTTACTTTATTTTGTGGTGTTCATGATTATGTATTATGTAGTACGACGGTGCAGCAAATGAGGGTGGTAGGGGATCAAGTATTTAGTGGTCTGAAAACATTTGCGACTCTTTTCCATTGGGATCTTCCCCAATCGTTAGGAGTATGGTGGCTTCTTAAGCCCTCGTATTGTGTAAGTGATACAATTTAAATTTTTCACTTGAAAGCTTAGCTAAAAGTCTAAAACATTTATGGAAACATTTTTTAAAGATCACATATATTGAATACAGGAAAGATTTTCAAGACTATGCAGACCTTTGCTTCAAAGAATTTGGAGATATAGTAAAACATTGGATAACTTTGAATGAGCCATGGAGTTATAGCCAACATGGTTATGCAACAGGGGAAATGGCTCCAGGTCGATGTTCTGCTTGGATGAATCCTAATTGCAATGGTGGTGATTCTGCAACAGAACCTTGAATGAGTGCAGACATTTCAAAATTATGGGTGCAGACATTTCCCCTGTTAATTGGTACGTGTCGTTCTCAGATAACAAACTAGATCACAAGGCTACTGAACGAGCTATTGACTTCCAGTATGGATGGTAAGTACTTTATTCTCAAAATAGACATTAAATAGCTCGAACATACTTCTTTAATGGAAGTATGGAACATAAATGATAAATAGATATGTATGTGTATTTATACAAAATGAGCATAAACCAAAAAAGAAAATAGTTATGACTTTTGGATCAAATCATTGTCCTATTAATGATAATTTGGAAAGCTAATACGAAAAATAAAAGCTGATCACAATCAATACTTCCTTTCAAACTAGAGCATATTTGTCAAATGCATCCAGCTTCTTACATATGTAAGTTATCCTAGGACCATAAGGACTTTGTCATCATGTTAGCAAGTTCTTCCTTAGAGCTCAGAAAAGTAGTCTTGAGCTCACTAAACATCTATATGTTTAGTCTTCTAATGAAAGATAGCATTTGAAGTAAATGCCATGAAGTCCATCTCCCAAAACTTCAACTCTTGAAGCATATAAGCACTATCACAGGAAGCCCAGCCACTAGTAGTTGAGAACTGGGGCTATGAGCACTGCACCTGCCAGCCTGTCAGCATTGAAATTTTTTTATCAATAATTGGCATGACTCTTGTTGTCTCAGCGGCCCTTTTGATGTTTTTCTAACTCTGGCCTCTATTTTATAATTTCTTTACTGAAGTGCTTTTATGGCTTGGGTGATTTTAAATTTTCCTTGTCTATTTGTGTGAATATAGTTCTTCTGCATCCCTGTGGCAAAATTATAATCTCTATGTATGTTAAACTATATATTGCAGGGCTTGCTATGGTGTTTTAGAATTTCTGATGGAAAGTGGGCCAAAGGATGCGAGGTTTGTTTTATGGACTCCTAATATTGTATTGCTTTATGTAATGGTTTGGTTGTAATTGTTGTTTGACTTGAGCAGGTCATTGATAGTGGAAAACTGAGAGCTTAAAGAACCAAGTCCATGAAATTCAAGGATGGATACATAATTTTCTCAAAGCTGGTAATTTTTGCCTTTTATTGAGTTTTTCATATGATAATGATGTGTGCAAATGCGTTTAACTGGCAAGTGATACCACAATGGAGGTATTATTCATATACATTCCAAAACATTTTTCTTTTTCTTCAACTGGATTGGAATTGTATGTTGTGTATCTTATTGTTTGTTATGAAGGTTGGAGCTACAGTTGATACTGCAAAGAGGAGTAAAGTTTGAGATTGAAGCCGTATCTGTGCACGCATTTTCATTCTTGTCAGAGTCTTACATACCATCTAAAATTAAAGCCTTATCTGTGCACGCACGTTTTGCAAATGGTAAATTACTAGTCAGTGGGGGAATGGGCTCTACTGGCATGGTGGGGTAGAAATGGGTCTGTTTAGTTTAGGGCTACTGCTGCCTGCATCTTCCAGTTGCTGCCTGCATTCTCTTTTTATCCACATTCAGATTTTTCCAAATTTTGTCAAGCAAAGCACCTTCTTCTTGTGCATCCAAAAATGGAAGAGTCATTCTTTGGCAATTTGGATCACAGAACATTTATAATGAGTGGCAAGCACCCTAGAACCGAGTTCTATCAGTTGTTTGCTAAAATGGCAACATGGGTTTGGGTTTTACTTGGATCTGCTGTGTCAACAGATCCTGGAGCAACCCTGTTTTCGGTGAGCGGAGGAGGTGTGTTTTCCAGCTTGTACATGTATTAATCTTTTGTAAGGATGTTTATTTATTATGCTTATGAGTTATGTATGTGATATCATGTTGTTATTAGTATATGTAGGATCATATTGGAGGCTCGAATGGGCTATGGAATAGAATAATTTAATTTAATTTGTATATAATTATAAGTTTTTAATTATATTTAAATAAACATAAAATAATTTTAGGTTTATATTTACTTTTAATATATTATAAACGGTGGTTTTGTTTCCGAATAGAAATATTATATTTTAAATAATTAATTCATAAATAACTCCAATGAATTTATAGTTTGTTTAGAGACTTTTTAAAACGATTTTTAAAAAAGACAGAAAGTTTATTTTTAAGATATTTTTTTCTTAGAAATATCAATTTTTTTAATATTTTTAAAACAAAAAAAAATTAAGATAATTTCAAAGAAGATCAACAAAGAAATCAATATTATAAGATGGTTTAAAAATCATCATGAAAAGTGTTGATTTTTCATGATGGTAATTTCAAAGACGATTTTCGAATCCTTGTAGAATGTGCTAAAGAATTGACGTGGAAAACGTTTTTTCTAATAATGTGAACAACCCACATATTTTGTTGTGTAAACCACCCACAAAAGCAAAAAAGAAAAAGAAAAATAAATTAACAATATACTTACTTTTCTAACTTCTCATTAGGTGTGTGCAAAAAAACATGTTTGGATTGAACTGCATTGTGACTGAATCTAAATCAAATTGGTTTTTTTTCTGAACTAGTTCAAGAAAAAAGGAGTGCAATGGTTTTATAAAACCAATTCGATTAACCGAAATGGTTTCACTTGAATAATTTTTTATTTGAAAAAAATAGTTTAAAAACCAATTTGAAAATGGTTCCACTCTTAGAATTGGTTTAAAACTAATTAAAAATCAGTTCGATTCACAATCAATTTTTTAAAACCATTTGAACCGATTTTCAAACTAGTTTGACTATTAGAATATAAAACTGAACAAGTTAAAATAGTTTGAAACAAGTTCAGTTAAGTTTGTTTACCAAACTAGTTTTTTCACACTCCTAATTTTCATGTTTAGCCTACTCTCTTCCTCTTCATATATTTTTATTACTTTCATCTCTACATCTCACACTAATCAGACCCTCTTCTTCTTCACTCACATGGAACCTTTTTTTTCTTTCTTTATTGTCCCTTCAATCCTTCTCATTCACATCAACGTCGTGATCCCTTCACAGTTTTTGCCCTAACAATCAGTGACTTGTACAATATTTTTCTTTTTTGCAATATTTTCAAATGTAATAATCTGATGAAGCCCACATGCACCACTCTCTACTTCGTTACCGTTTCACTCCGCAACTCACATGTAAGGCAGCCCAAGTTCCCGTGGCAGAGGATTCGTCGTCCAAGGCCAACCCTGCCCCCACCAACAACAACAAGGAGCGACATCCCCAATGCAGCCGCAAGGACCTGACGCTGCCACAGCAGGACACCAACTTGCCGATGTCGCTTCCTCTCCCCCTATCGACAGCTGTTGTGGTGGCGGTGCAGCAAGTGATCCCGTTCATAGAGCTGGAGAGGCTAAACCGCATCGGGAGCGGGAGTGACGAGATGGTGTACACAGTGGTCCACCGTACCAACGGGCACGTGTACGCACTGAAGGTGATATACGGTCACCACGAGGAGTCGATGCGGCGGCAGATCCACTAGGAAATTCAGATCCTCTATGGCGTGGACAATCCGAATGTGGTGAAGTTCCATGAGATGTACGATCAGAACAGCGAAATCCAAGTGTTGCTAGAGTTCATGGACAACGGGTCGCTGGAGAGGAAACACATCCCGCAGGAGCAGCAGTTGGAAGATATGTCTCGGTAGATGCTGCGGGGGCTGGCGTACCTACACCGGCGGCACATCGTGCACAGGGACATCAAGCCTTTGAATCTGCTGATAAACTTGCAGAAGCAAGTGAATATCGCTGATTTCGGTGTGAGTCAGATTCTGAATCAGACGAAATTTTGAAAATAAAGAAATTTAATTTCTTTATCCAAACACAAAATTTGAAAATTAAAGAATTTCAATTAAAACATTTAAAATTCTTAAAATCTTAAATTTTTTAAAATTTTAAATTGTCTCGTTCAAACATACTCTTAAGAATTTAAACATTAACTAAGACACTCTTCATTTGATATAAAGAAAATAAGATCTTTTTTTTTTTTGCCATTTCAACATCTATTTTATTCAATTTATTGTCACTGCCACCATATGCGTGCTTTTGAGTTAGGTACCTTTGTTTAATTCCATTGTCCTATATTCCTCTTTCATTTCAATATTTAATTAACTCATGGCAACTACGTTTCTTCTTTTGATGTTTTGGATTTAGAATGTAGAATGCAGATACCAATACTAGCACTAGGAGTATTTTTCCTAATTGAACTTTGTATATTTGTGTTTTTATTTAAAGGGTTGCATTAAAGTAAATATATACATATATTTCACCATGAATCCCTATTCAAGTTCCGCAGGTTATTGTTCACTTACTATTTATTTAGTTATTTTCTTTTTTCCTTTTGATGGTTGTAAATACTTCATTTGTTGTACTTTAAAGGAACTTTTTTTTACTACTATGGACGATTATCTGCTTTATCAATTAAGTTTTATCTTTTATACTAATCTGATTACACTTTCATTTATTATAAGACATGGTATTAATATCATTATTTTTCGATTGTATTAAAAATTGGTCTTTGGATATTGTGATTATCAAAAGATGAAAATCAAATGTTAACGGTAAAGATCAAAGATGAAAGTTATCGACGGTGAAGATTGTAACAAAAATATCAATCATAAAAATTAGATTGTAAACACTTTCATACCCTAAGTTTATTTGACACTCACGGATCAACGGGCTAGTACAATATTTTCTTCCATTTATTTTTTCTTCAATAAATTCTTTTGATGATTACCATCTTTCCTTCCTATATTCCCTTCTTCCTGGAACACATTCATCTATCAATGTCTCCTTCTTCTTTCTATAACATTTTCTTCTTTTAATGTGTCCTTTTTTACTTAATACGTCTAATTAATTTGTTCGATCATGCTTGTAATTATATATTTTAGATCAAACTGAACATAAAAATTTAACACATTGATCCGTGGTAAATGGCCTATCAGAAAAATAAAGAGCTTCTAAAGGAAGAATGTCCCTTTTCTCGAATTTTTATGGGATTATGTTTGTTGGTAAAAATAAAATACAAAATTTACCATCAATGAAATGGCATGCTAGGTAGGGATCCTAAAAGTGAGTAGAATATGTTAAAATTTTAATCAAGGCCTCCAAATTGTTCAACTTTATTACTGTTCGTGATCTCTTTCATTGATATTATTTTCAAAGTTAAAAGAGATTTCGAAAAGCGGCAAAATTAAATAAATAATACAAATTAAATAAATAATTAAAAAAATGTAGTAGTTTGGAAACTATTTAAGAAAATGGGGCTGTCAAACACGTCCAAATTGGGCATGTTTAAACACGCCCACGCCTGAAAAAAAAATCTTTCGTCGCTAAATCGGTCGCTAAATGTTTACGACCGCAAATTCCTTCTCTAATTCGATTGCTAAGTGTTTGCGACCAATAATTCTGTCACAAAATGTGTTAGTGACTGAAATATTGTATTTTTTAATTTTTTTTAAACTTAAATCGTTTAAAAATTTACACTAAATTTTGGCAAATAGATATACCAAAAAAAATTACCTTATTTGGATTATTTGGCAAAAAAAGAATGTGTATAAAATAATATATATATACACTATTTTATAAAATTTAGGCGTCTTTCACATGGTTGTGACAAGTATCACCTTAATTAATAGATGACCTACTTTAGCTTCCAAAGTATTCACCTTAATTAATAGACATCTGTCAAACTCCCTAGAATTGGCCTAATAGTGAACAATTTGAATAATTTACCCAATAAGAGAAAAATCGGGTTTTTTTGCAAGGGTGTTTTTTTTAATTACCATTTGAAGGTAATTTTTAAATTAATTATCAAAAGGAAGTAAGTTGTAACAACTGTTACAACATTTCAGTCATAATTTTTTTTTTAATTTTTTAAACTAAAGTCGTAAAAACTTGTATGACTTCAGTGTAATTTTTTTTTTAATTTATGATTTTGAAGCCGTAAGAAGTTTTATTTTTTTACACAATATTAAAAAAGTCAAAAATATATTCACGACTTCTTCAATTTTAGTTTTTTTTTAGTTTTTACTGTTCATATTAGTTTTTTTATATTTATTTATTGTTGGAAGTCGAAAAAATATTTACGACTTCCACAATTTCACTTTTTTATATTAAATTTTTTTATTCTTAAGTTTTTTTATTATTTTCATTTTTCAGTTTTTTACATTAATTTAATTAAATAATTTTTAAAAAATTAAGAATTAAATAGATTAATTTATTTTTAATTAGATTAATTTATTAAATAGATTAATTTAATTTTTAATTTTTAAA